>JAQIVE010003338.1:0-17047 GCA_034698285.1 Sminthurinus bimaculatus | reverse complement strand
ATTGTAGATTGTAGATGAGAGAGCTCCCTGTTCGCTTTCTCCGCTTTCTTCCGCGTAACGTTTGTGTCATGGAATGTCGTATAAGGAATAATACATATATATTTGATTTGCTGCCTCTCTGTGAAATATTGTTAGTGCTTCATACACACGCCATACACACGATGTGTATGTGTGTGGCTTCTAAAGCCAAGAAGCAAGGAAGAAAAAGAAAATGAAAGAATGAAATGTCTGTGTGTACTTATATTTATGATGAAGAAGAGGGAAAAAAATATAACTTGGTTTCCTTTCGAAGCGTATAAGAATAAGCGTGTATACCTGAAATAAGTGTTTCGACATCAAAATCGATGCATCCTGGATCACCACAGGTGTTCTCTGTTCCTCAAGTAATATTGCAATACACTTACGTCCGTAGTGCTCCGTATAATGTGTTGGAGAAAAACTGAAGAGTGGATACAATGCATCATAATACCGTGTCATATAAAGATGTATAACAACGCATGTTTGAATTGTGCAGTAAGTACGTAGTTCGACATTAGTAGCTGATGCTGATTCCATATAACGTGTGTATGTGTACATACATGATATATACAGTATACGGAAGGCTTGAGGTGGATATTATTACGATGTATAGTTAAATTGATAGGAGATTGTATATTAGACGCGTACTACCGTGTATTTTGTACCTTGAATCGAAAGTTTTTGATAGGGCATGAACATGGAATAGAATGTAAGTAGGAGTAAACGAAATAAAGTGAAAGAGAGGGAGAGAGATAGAGAAAAAAGTTGCCAAGTTCTCGTCGGCGGTACTTCATTTCTCGTTTCTGCTACACTTGTTACGATCTATGACGATGACTATGACGACGAACAACTACAAGAAAATACGATTCTGTGTTGCTTCTCCTTTGTCTGTGTTTACATGGATGGTGGTCTGATGATGCTTCCTTTTTAAAAATCTGTGTAGTACTAATGGGCTGGTGTATAGGATTGATGAACCAACGTGTACAGTGTACAGTGTACAAGAGTCCATAAAATAAGTACGACAGATGAGATAATAATGTTATAATGAAGGTTTAAAATTGAAAGCAGAGTTGATTTGAACTTTTCCGTATTTTTGACAATCCGGCGGCGTAACTCGTTTAAGTTTTCCCATTCTCACTTTTTGCTTTTTTGCACGCCCCCATCATTAAAAAACTCCAAATTTTGTGGATGATCATGGAACACGATAAATTGTCAGTTAAAAATAGATTTGCAATTTGAAAAGTAAAGTACATTAGTTGACTTGAGAGTCCTACCAAAGTCCGTATTAATTCGTTATACGAAAAATGTCAAAAATTCCGCACATTTTTTCCATTTTAATAAACTGTATAATATGTTTATATAAATTCCAAATTCCTGTTAACGCTATATCATTGTAGATTAAAGCGTTAAAAAAGGTTTTAAATCATCATTAATGTTTAATGTTTTTTCTTTCGCCTCTTTTGTCTTTATTTGTCTCTTAATGTGTGTTGAATGTTGAATGGTTATAGCATTCATTTGTATGATAATATTACCGCATGTATGCATTTTTCTTTAAATGTTTGACTGATTAATGTTGCACATTATTTTTTATAACGATTACGTTCATTATATTTTATATTATCTTATTATTTTTTACTTATCTATTATTTTTATATTCTTTTCATGGATATGCGAACAATCCCTATATGATTAGTCAAGTCAACCTCTTGCCTGCTGCTGTTCTTCGTGCCTGTTCATGTTTCTGTGCTCCCGCCTGTGCAAACCTATAAGAGACATTCTTGTGGGCATTCAGAATTCAGAACTGCTTGCTGAAAATTTCACCCTTCGGTATTCGGTCCTCTTGTTCTTCCTGCTTGCTTCAAATATCCAGCATTGAATGCAAGACCCGTATATTATAACTACACTACATACGAACGAACGACGACAAGGCGAGAACTTCCCGGGCATGGGCACGCATTTATTCTTCGCTATCTATACCAAAACGACATGCTGGCTGCTGGCGAAGTTGAGTTGAGTTGAGCTTGAGTTGGCGATACTCACCAGGCAGCATAAGACGAGACTTCAGTCCACTTTGTTGGCGACCCAAGACGACAACGCAGGCAGAGACTGCTCGTCTCTGCAATCTCCATCTCTCTACTTACACTCTTCGAGCTTTCAAGTTTCATGATGAACTATATAGTATAACGACAACTGTTTATAATAATCATTGGAAATAACTCATCGTTATCAGCTTTACAAGTGAATTCCTGTTTAAGCCTACATTTAAAAACTACACACAATTACACACAGTACTCTGACAGTATTAAAAAGTCAACGTCGACAACATTAAGCCATATATATATAGTGAAATTGAAGAAACAGAAAATGGAAGAAAGAGATAACCAAATGACTTAAAACTTGAAAAGGTGCTTAATTATTAACATAAACATACTGTTTCTGACAAAGCTGTACAATATACATACATAGAAACTTTCTAGTTCACAAAAGTACAAATTTGCAACTTAAATATCTTAAGGTCTCCTCATTATATAATATACATAATTCGATATAATATTTTATTTTTATTCAGTATACATAAACATACAAGACAAAATATATAATAATATATATACTTATAAATAATTAAGAATTAATAATAAATACTACTACACTTAACTTACCCTCTTAAGTACCGCTTATACTGCACTGTAGACATTGAGGCTGAAAAATAAGTTTTCCGTTTTCCTCTTTATTTGCAGTGGGAAATGATCCATGAAAAAAACATTCAAGTGTACAACAACTAATAATAATAACAATAATATTGTTACAGATTACCAAAGTTTACATTATTCCGGCTTGATCTAATGTTGTTATTGTTGCTATTGCAAATGTATTAGAGACAGAAGACAGAGATAAATATAGAAAAAAATACACAACATAACATGTAATATACATACATTACCCTCAGTCAATAGTGTAAAACCAAGTAAAGCTAAAACTAAACAAACAAACGCAGTACATGTTCAGCCTGTAAAAAAATATATATCCACGTACCATGAGTTATTATGGTGGGACAAAGTGTGACTTGAACACATGGTTCTCGTATAATATTGATGATGTGTTTGTGTTGTCGACTCCTAGTCTAAGTTGTTGTCGTTTTCCCTCTAAAAAATGGAAGAATCTAATTGACGTCGAATTGAAAAAGTGAAGAACTGATTTGATTGATTACATACTCATTTGGTATATAATATACAATATATACTAAACTGTTGGAATATTTATCCACAAGGATTGCCTTTAAGGGAGGAGATGGAAATGGTGGGTGTAAACAGCAACAACAACAACAGTAATCGCGGTGGTGGCGGCGGTGACAGTGGTTTGGACGAGGATGAAGCAACCCGAGGAGAAGCTCTAGTGTACGACTCGAAATTTTCCCAAATGGAAGCATGGCTAGATGAACATCAGGAATTCGCAAACGACTATTTTATACGGTATGCTATTTTCACTTACTTACTTACTCGCTCATTCATTATTTCCATTCTCATGCCTGAATGGTTCTCGCATGCACGTTGTGTGGGTATACTGGGTACGATACACACACAGTTTTAGATAAGAAGGAATTAGCCGCTTATCTCTGATTTTTTGTGATCTTAATGACCTCGTAAAATACTCGATATTTCCACCATGGGATGGACACTTCCATTTTTTTGCACAGTCTCTCGTTTATAATTCCTTGGATGATAGTTGATAGTAGGAGGTAGGAGGGAATAAAAGAATGCGTGAGCATATAGATAAACTTTTGCTACAGTTTTTATAGCAGGCTTTTATAATAGTTTGATGTGTTTATAATCCAAATTTTATCCTCCAACTTTTTTCGAGGGTACACACTGCACACACAAACAAACACGCTTAAACATTCGCATTTTGTTAGGTGTATTTAAATCCATTCCTTTTGTACTGAGGATTTAATAGAGGTTTTTGCGGATTTTGAGTGAACAGGATAAAGCCGGACATGGCTAGTATAAGGTTTAGGATTACTTTTGTTCTGTCCATATCTGTCCCTCCTCTTTTTCGTATGTTTGTAATGTTTTCCATCTATTAGATCTAGGTCTGTACACCGTATGTATGTATGGATGTATGTATTTTTGGACTAATGTCCACCTCTTTGCCGTTTATTATGAATTCTCCAGCTTTTGCCAAATTGTGTTGGTATATCAGTAGTAGTTGTGTAGCCATTTGTGTCTCCGGTGTTTTTACGTCCGTATCTGTGTATATGTGTGTGTGTTTGTGTAGTCTGTCAAATACATAAGTTCTCAAGTGGGATTGAATTGTCAGGAGAGGGGGAAAAGGAGGAGGCAAACATTTTGGCTCATAATATCATATAATAGGGCATTATATTATGTTAATAGTGGACAGTGTGTATTTTTTTAGTTGACAATAAACTGTAAACTCTAGCCCTTGGAGTAGTTAGAGTAGTATACATAATGATATAACATAAGTTGAAGGTAAAACTGTCGTTGTCATTGTCATTGTCCAGCCCACATTTGGTAGATTCTGTAGTACCGTGCTGTTGAAGTTTCTCCTCTAGTTTTCTGTATTCTGCATGTATACATATTATTCTCTTTCAGCCCAATAGTTTTTTGGAGCAGGGCTCAATGTTTCAACTTTCAGGTATATTATAATAAATATTTTGTACACTTTGTGTGCATCGCGTATACATTATACATATATGTGTATAAATTATCTTTTCCTGTTTCATTCTCTTTCGCATCTTCCACGAATTTCCCTGATTTATGTTAAGCCTCCACTTTGATTCCACTTAAGTGCTTCGTATTTATCTTTGGTTTTCCATCTCTGTATTTAATTTATGTTGTACCTACAGTGCCTTCGTCTGTTGTGATCTTCTATTCTGATTCTGTTTCTCCGTTTTCCATAGAGATACAACGACGTGTATCTTTAAATATATTATTAATCAATCTTGACGGTATCATATTTGCCACAAAGTAGAAGCTTGTGGTACATTGTTATTCACTGTTATGTGTATAATATATTATACAGGGCGTACGGCGCAAAACGAAGTGGGACAATATAATGCTAATAATAATAATAATAATACTCTTCCACACATTGTTTTCCAATGTGGATGAAGATGTAATACACGCTTCTACTTGTAATTTGAGTGTATCTTCAATCTACACAACGTGTGCCCCTGTTTTGCATGGTATATACTTAGCAAGGCGGAAATTCAAAACAGTTTCGAAAGTTTGACGTATTTAGTATAAAACACCCACCACACAGTGTAGTAGTATAGTTCCGGCAAATGAAACAGTGGTGCAACACTAAATAGGACTGAAATTAATATGAATATCGAGCAGAGCATACGTCGTTCCATGATTTCGGTGTACATATCTTCCCCGAGTTCTGATGTCGCGGAAAGGTAGGCAGGAGAGTAATAGTCCTTGTTCTTTGTATATGAGACAAATGTGTAATATTAGAGCCGAAAAACTTTGTAATTGTATGAGGATCGTTTTTGACGGTGATTGAATGTGTTATTACAGGTTACATAATATATAATACTTTCTAGATGGATTTGTCGTCGAGAGAAACGTCCCTCGAGGCAATTTCTGTGTGTGTGTATGTAAAATGTCCAAAATGTGTATAAATTTTGTATGGATTAAGTTTGTGTGTACAATTTGTTATTGAAGTTGAGGGTAGAGGGATAGGACGCGTCAAAATTCGTCGTTCGTCGATATAAAACCGGAAGGCAAATAATATAAAGAATGCAGCTGGTTGAGAGCCCACAAAATGCTCATAGATTTGCCTATGTATTTCTCTGGCACTCTATTCCTTTTTGAATGATATGATAGATAAAATTTCTTCCATGTGTATGTACCTTTATGGATGTACAGTGTGCAGTATGTAAGGAAAGAAACGATCTTGAATTGGAGAAGCTGAGCTGAGCTCAACTCAAGTTGTGTTGTGGCCAAAGGCAGAGTTTTCTCCTTTGCTCTTTACTCTTTTATTCTTTGTATATATTTGATATTTCTCCTATTTTGTAACCTCGCCAAGACAGAACTAATAAAGTCTCAGGTTTAGGGAGGAGAATTTCCATTTCACAGTTGCACAGGATGAGACTACGACCACGAATAAGAGAGCACTTGAGTAGAGACCTCTTTCTCCTTTTTCTCTTCCTTCCTTAGAAATGAGATGACAGATATAAAATATATTGAAATGATGTATACGTACGAAAAGGAGAAAGTAGAATATACATATAGTTAGAATGACGTGCAGAATAGGAAACTATCGCAATTTATATATGTATTATTATATGGACGATACCGATCCTTTTTCAGTGCCTCAGGAATGCCAAAAGAGAAAGTACGGAAAATTAAAAGTCTATTTCTCTTTTCTATAATACCTTCTGTGTATATTGTATATACTGACTACTGGGCTTCAGTGCCCAAAGAAACGTGAGAGTTATATACCTAGTATGATGTACAGTGTAATATGAGCATTTGGAAATGGATGTCACAAATTGGTGTCTCAAAAGAGGTGGATATTCTAAAGTTTCTTTATTTTGTGTATTGTATTATTGTATGATAAACAGCAAAGCCTCTCGTTCTGTGATCGATTCTTGGCTGGTCGCTCATTCCATTAGTCAACCGCCGACCGTTGCGGGAGCAGTTGGCGGAGTAAATAATACGTTGGTGACTGCAACCGGCAATATAGCTGCAACTACTGTAATTCAATCCAGCTATGTTGATCAGTCTCAGGTAAATATAATTTCTCATCATCTCTCTCTCTTTTTTTGTTGGGACTTTTTCATTCTTGGAATTATTAAGTTTTCTAATTATTATTCTTTGAATTTTTTATGGCTGTTGAAATTGTGTACGAATATTTTTCAAATGCGGAATATGACATTCATTTGTTAGAGAAACATGTATACGTATTTAAGTAGTGTGTTGTTGCGAATTTTCCTTCAGAAAATGTTATATAGATAGTTGAGAAAGTTTTTTCCTGTTCGTACACAGCACAGTACAAGTGCCATTCAATGTCACTGACTTTTGTAACTTGTCTCTATGATATTTATATAATATGTAATACGGAGAAAGTTCGAGTAGAAAAATGACATGGCTTAAATGGGATATACATAATGTATACTAATGTGACTGTTAAAAGTAATGTTGAAAGGAGAGTAAATCTTGACAGGACATGTTTTTTTCATATTCCGTAATGTAACTGTATTTTTTCACCCCATTGAATTGTATATTGTATTGTGCAGGGAAATTCGAGCAAAAGTAGCTGTGGCAGTGGCGCGACGACTCCCGTGCGTAAAATTTCGGCTCAAGAATTTGAACGCGGTGGTCTTGTTAACCCAATGGTGACTACGATTGATGGGACCCCAACTTTCCTCAGTCCTCCGACGATGGCAGACTCGAAAATGGGGTTGACATATAGAAAAAGCCGTGAAGAACTGCAGGTACTTTATTTTCTTATACAAGATGTATATTATGTTGTAGAAACCGTTTCTGCACAGTGTTTAAGTATTAAAAGTTAAAAACTATTCTACATGATTCTTTGAAGCGTAAAAGAAGGAGAACTGAATATTATAGTTTTCGGCATTGTTTTTGTTACGTTTGCCAATCAACTGACTGTCGGATGCTACTCAGAGGCCACGACAAAGAAAAGATGAAAGAAGTGTATAACGATCAATACTCTAAGCAAATGTTAAAACAGTCCGACTTCCAGACATCAAATATTGATATAAATAAAATGTGTAAAAACATTTTATCTATGCATTGCTATTGATGTGTTTCTGTTATCTTGTTTGTTCGACAGTTGTTAACTTCTAAACAACAAAGGAAAGTTATTCCTCTCACATATTCAATCTTCGTCATGGATGTTTTGTTGTCCTGACCAGGATTGACTTGAACTATCAGTTGTCGAACTGGCGTTTTTTGTTTTTTGTTGCACACTGTCAAAAATAGAAGGACTAAATACATTTCTTTTTTCACAGCAACGTTTTACTCTTTTGAACGTAACATTGGAGGTGTTGTATCAAAAAAAACTAACAAGAAATTTAGTTTCAAAAAGTAATTTAGTTAAAGCTGAAACTATTCACACAAAAACAAAAATGATGTACAATAGAATATTCGAATGCCAGCGGAAGTTGAAAGGGAAGTATGTACTTCAAATCGCCATTCTCAATATGCCACAGTTTTCGTTGACTTTCTTTGAAATTTCAATCGCCGTTGATAATAAGCAAAGACAACAGAGATTCTCGTATTCATCTGATATCGAGAATTCTGAACTGGGGTATTTCGTATATAACTTTTATATACGACCTAAAAATATTTCTAGTTCGCCAAAGCTCTTGAGCATTTTCAACTTTGCTGTGGCATCGTTTGCTTTCTCTTAAGTTAAATTCCTTATCCAATTGTTTTACTCGTTTCTGATTGAATACCACACAACCCTTGGAAGCAGAGAGGTTTACTCCTTCAATTTTAAAAGTTTACGTTTTGTAGTCACGGTAAAGGACTAAACCGATGTCACTCTGCCCTTTGTACTTTAGCAATAAGTTTGAACGGCCAGGTACTTTCTTGGAGTTGCAGTTTTATTTTACTCTTACACTCTTGTAACTTGTTTACGTTTTATAGGTTCGTATGACATACGATGAGGATATTTCATCTTTTATATTATGCATAATGGGACGTACATAAAAGTAGATGCTTAAAAGAAGACAGGAAAACTCTTTTTTTCGTTTATCTCTCGTTGGGACATTCCATAAACTAAGGATTTACTGATGTAAGACAGCTTGGTATGATGCTTTGTATTGTCGCGATTTTTTCGTCGTCTCGTTCTAGTTACTTTCGAATACTATAAAAGTAGAAACAGATTGTGAATTTAAGCTTTTGTACTTTTATTTTGTTGTCAAAAATTCTGTTACAATCCCATAGTCGATAATGAAAGAGTTTCTACGTATGTGATGGGATGGGAATTATAATCTACCTTGGTAAAATATTTCCTAAAAAATCATGGAATTATACGTACATATGTTATCAGTTCTTATTTGTGGGTCTATGATATCATACGGGTGTACGTTAATCTGGGGATTTTAAAATATTCTGTGGCATTACATACTAAAATATTATGTTATGTATCGAGATATTTTTTCTTTAGAAAGTTTTTGCACGTAATGTAATAGGAATTGGTTACATGAATGAGATATTCATTTATTGTTAGTAATTTTACATGGGGACTCATGCTTGATTCTTAAAATCCGTTATCTGTGAGAGAGAAAGACTAGTTTTGTGTAGCGTAGTGGTGTCACTAGTCGACCGGAAAGCGAGTGAATGGGTTCGACTCTCAACCAAGGCACAACTTTTTATCAATCTCGTCATAATAGTATGCGAATCTTGATTTGTATAGGGTAGCTTGGGATAAGAAGAGTCATGTTGGAGCTGAAGTTCTGTTTTTCAGTTGATATAAATAATTAGTTGATGTTTTTTATTCGATAAGGTATATACATTGCTGGCAGTTGTATGAAAATATGGTATATGGTATTGACCACCTGCATAATTTGGTATAATTTAAACTAAATAAACATTATTCTGAACCCTTTCTTTTGTTTATTTTCAAGATTTGAAACATTTCATCCATTCGGTGTGAGAAAAATTACAAATTACTCTTTGTAGTCTTCTTCTTCTTGACAGCTTTTCCATGAATTTTCATTCTACCCTGAGTACAGCTGTACTTTTCAAATATTCGTCAAACAGAAGCCTTTGTCCTCGACTATAGCAGTGATAAATTTTATAACTTTTTTTTTGTTTTGGCAAGTTTAATAAATACTAGAAATATGTATGAGTTTTCCCTTTTACTGTGACTTTTTTGCACAATGCTCCCCTAATATGATTGTAATACCTAATAAAAAAAATCTTTTGCGTATTGAAAGAAGAAAGTGCATAGATGTAGGTACGTATTTGTAGGCATATATTATTGCCTTGGTCGAGATCAGGATTCCGGGATAAGAGGGAAGGAATTTATTATGAGGATTTATCCGAAAAAGAATGCATAGGAATGTGATGTGTGTGCAGTGTGCATGTGTATGTATGTATAATTTGTGGCATGCATCCATGAGATCTAGTCCCTTGTGAGTGAGAAAATCTTATTTTATGAGATAGAAAAAGTGTAGTACGAAATTCCAAAGTTCGAAGAATAATAATAAAAGAAGAGCGAAAGGCCCGGAATATTTTGCATTTGGTATTCAGCATTCAACCAACAGTATACATTATACCAACTCAAAAAATCACGTACATAGACTTTTCTCTTTATGCTGCTCGTCTTTCAATATCATCTCATGCCATAAGTAAAAAATCCTTGAAAATTTCATTTTTCTTTCCTCACATTCTCCCCTCCACTTTTTAGTTGCATGCTCTCGTAGTCGAAATTCTGATGACATTTTGTATGGAAAGATAATTGTGTTACTATAATACTAAGGTTTAATGTTAGGGAAAAGGTCGAAAGTTAAGTACAAGACTAACAAGTAATATTATTATTTATGAAAAGTCTTAAATTGAGCCGTTGAACAAACAAATGTGAGGAAAAGGTAAAGAAAGTCTTTTTTGGTATGTACATAACATATGGTTGAAGATGAACTACTAATGGAAAAAGTAATCCTACGTATTGTTTTCCTTCATAAATGCTCAAGTAGTATTTACTCAGGCTTGTTTCTTTTTCTATTTCCTGTCTCAAGTACTTAAGTATGTATATGTGCATTGCGTAATCAATGGTGCCCAATGAAAAGCAATATAATAATATGGCAATCTTTTGACTTGAGGAACGTGAGAAGGATGGAAAGGATTGATTTGATTTGAAGCTTTGAAGAACCTGTCACATATTATCCATTATTTTTTCATCTCCGGTCGCGTGATCCTGTTATTGCTTGATATAATATAATATATTCGATTACTCAGGATGACGCAAAGTAATGTGCAAGTTTAGGAATGAGACACGCTCAATCTTATCCCCCAATGAAATAATTGAATAAATAAGTAATGTACCTTTTGATATTAAGGATGTTTCACATTAATTGGCTGCCAGTTGCCAATCCCAGGGTGTTGGTTCATGTATTCAGTTTCCAAATTCAAAACCTAGATTCTCCTTGGAATTTCGTTATGTTTGTCATTTTCTCGAGCAATGCAAAGAGGGAAAGTATGTATAATAAGTGCGAATCAAGTAAACTTTCACTGAAATAGTCTACGTGTTAAATTTCATGATTATTGTGAGACATTTCTGTTTTACTTTATGAACACGAGTTAATAAGAATCCTTTTGTTTTTTCTCCATAGGCTTTAGATGAGAAAGAGCTTCTTTTTGAACTTGCTAAGGACATTTGTGATGAGCTTGATACACGGACATTGGCCCACAAAATTTTACAACACGTCGGAGTACTTACATCAGCTGATCGCGCATCACTTTTCCTGGTGCAAGTAAGTCTAGTTTTCTGACTCTTCTTTTTTCCCAATTGTTATTTGGCGAATTTCAAAGTTACTATTAATGGTGCGAAGAAAGTAAAGAGAGAAAGTCTATGGATTCGACATTGGTGTAGGTCACTTAACTCGTGTGTGTGCTGCTGTTTACTGTACAGTGTACAGTGTGTACCCAAGGGTTGCGTCAATGTTGAAAATCCAAGTATTCCCAGTATTATTATTATTGCAACGACTGTAAAGCTGATTGGGTTTTGTAACATTTTATTTTTCTGATAAACTTAGGGAAAGAAAGGGTCGCGGCGATATCTGGTGAGCACTCTATTTGATGTCTGTAGTCAGAGTACACTTGCCGATATGGAGAAGAAAGAAGAAATTCGAATTCCTTGGGGCTCGGGAATCGTTGGATTTGTTGCAGAAAGCGGTGTTACACTCAACATTGCTGATGCCTATCAAGTACGGCATTTTCATTTTCTACTTCTTCCTCTGTGCTTCTTTATATGTATATCGTGTAACGCAATTTTATTTCAATACCTGATATGTACTATCAATGGTGAATGTGTAATACAGCTTTTGAGCTCAATAAATGTTCCATTGCGGCGTCTCGTTTTCTTGAATAGCTCAGTTGTGTCAATGCACATCTTAGATTGCAGATATGTATAGTAAAACGGGCGAAGAACGGATGTAGGAAGATATGAAATAAAATGTTCTCCCTACATTCTAGTGTTATCATTGTTATTATATCGTAGGACAGTCGATTCAACCGAGAAGTTGACCACAAAACCGGCTACAGAACCAAGTCCCTTCTTTGTATGGCGATTAAAGATAAACGTGGCGAAGTTTTGGGAGTAGCGCAGGTAAGTTTCCCTTTTACTACTAGTATTAGTTGTCTTCTTCTTTTTGCTTGCACCGATTTCTACAAATTAGGATTTTTCGAATTTCGTTTGCATATTAATTGGAAGCAAAAGCAAGGAGATACCGTATTACTACGCATATATTATCATTTCTTCATATACCAACCCAAGATACTATGTAAATATACTTAAATGATCTTTCTTCTCACATACTGAATTAATTTATGCAAACTTGTGGAATTTGCAATAATCTCACTCGTTACCCTTCAACTCATGCTCCTCCATAATTTCCCTGAGTGAGCTAATTTAATTTAGAAATTATAATAACCAGTACTACACACGGACCTAACCCTATTCTTATTTTACATTTTCAGGTTATTAACAAGCGAAACGGAACACAGTTCACTTCGAAGGATGAGCGCGTATTTGAGAATTATCTCGCGTTTTGTGGGATTGGATTGGGGAATGCCCAGTTGTACCAACAGTCTCGACTTGAAGTTAAACGAAATCAGGTATAATCTATAATCTACATGGCATCCAGTATTTGTTACATCATAATATAATTTGATCATGATGTGAATGTGTTCGTAGATTAAATAGACCATGACCTATCAGCTTACATACATAATATGTACAATGTACATTGTACATTCATGCATTTGTACAAGCACAACTTGTACCTAGATATATTTTTATATAAATAGTTAGATTCATAGTAGTGTGTCTTATAAATTTTTCATCTCGTTCCTCTTTTTCGTTACGGTGCTTCTCATGATGTAAGAAATGAGCATAATATTCAAACTTAACATCCCTCATTAAATGAAATGGGAGACATTTGATCTTATTATCTATTAGTAATTTGATATGGTCCACATTACATATTACATTATAATATATAAACTTGGTGGTATTTTATATTTGAACATCTATTTATAATGTAAGTATAGTGTAGACCTGGGATAATTTTCTTTAAGGCGTGAGATAAAGAAGGGTATTTTATTACCTTTCTCTTGTCTTCCAGTCCCATAGTCATGTATGTATACGTGTAATATATATGTACTTATTATTGAGTTTTTCATAACCCCGAAAAAGTATATTGAGGACATAGTGGAGGAAAATATAGGCAAGGGAGTGATTGAGTGAAAGTATCAAAGTATCTTACAGCAAAATGACGCTCATACAAGGATCGACTCTCCGCATTAGGTTAAGTAAGTAAGTGCACGCTCTGGTTCAATGATGTGAAATACATTAGTGTGTGGATGAGTGGAAGAGGCTTGCACGATGTATGTATGTACATATTTATTTGATGATGTGAAGCCATACCATAAAACATAAAGAAGTGTAGTTACGACTCCGGACGACGACTACTATTTTTGTACAAGATACTAGTTACATGTTACATACAAGTTAGACATAGTTTGCTAGTTTTTTCTATGTATGAAATATGATGTAATATAGAATAAAGTACCTACCTAGTCTCATCATTAGTTTTCCTTGAGCATCTTTTGATCGTACGAAAACATCAAATGTAGGTTCTCAAGTCAAGGTAAAGAATAAAGAGAAGGGAGTCAAAATCGAAAAGGAAATACAATGTATAATTTACAAGTATAAGATATGTATGAGAGAAAACCAGAAACCGAAGCTAATCTGTAGTCTAATCTTAATAAAGAAGGGTTTAAAATTTGAGCGAAGATTACATGTTTTTTAGACATTTTACTCTCTTTCGGTAAAGTAACTCTTTCACTTTCTTTCTTGTATTGACTAATTTTTGTCGCTCAAAATGGGCCCAGTATGTATATCGGCAGTTAGTATTTATTGTCATTTTATTCAAACAACAGAAGAATTGTTGTCACTTGTGACTGAATCTGAAGTTTGTTTTATTGTTGCAAAAGAAGAAATCGTGTTTTGAAATTGCAGAAATGGTTGTGATTATGTTTATTTTTGTTAAGTTTGATAGGTAATTTAAAAAACGACGTAGATTTGCATTGATAATTGAAGAACATCTTTTAGGATGAACGTCTTTATTAAAAATGCCAAACCTGCTTATTGTTTTTAGCTATAATATGTACGTACATTGTACATATTAAGTATTGGAAAAGTTGATTTTTTAAATGTGGAAACAAATAACATGATGATTTTGAATCCCATTCACGATCAACGTGACGTTAAAACTGTGCACTTAATGCATCTAAACCTAATAGAGAAAGTTGGGAGAAAATGAACGAGATAAGGGAAACGAGGAGAATGAACGAAGCAGGATTAAATATAATCATAATGTGTGCATGCAGGAAACTAACTAATCGATAAATGAATGTATCACCAAAGTTTTTTATATGCACAAGAGAGGGTTGTGTGTGTGTGTGTAGATTGTACATTGTACATATGTTAAACTCTCTTCCATCTTACTTTGAATTTTTATGTAAATGGGGTTTGATCTTGATGACAACACAAGGCTTTTAGATGATTGATGATGAAAAGCTAGACAGAGCCTCAGTACATTATAACTGATGTTATTAGTAGGTAGTATACTCATCATGATAACGATAAACTCTGTTCTAAGCTTCCTGGTGAGTTTTTCTAGTTTTTTGGAAAACACGTGTAGTTTTGCGTTTGATTAGTAAAGTATACTTTTGTTCACACAAAATGATTAACATGCCATAATAGTATTATTTATAAACTCTAATGATGTCTTTTTTATTTAAATTTTCACAGGTACTGTTGGACCTAGCCCGCATGATATTTGAAGAACAAAGTACAATCGAGCATATGGTCTATCGAATACTCACTCACACACTATCATTGATGAATTGTCAGAGAGCTCAGGTGTGTATGTATTAATACTTTTTTTTCATTTCTATACATATTTTTTAATGCAAATGTATTGTAACTTGTAACATCATCCGTAATTATGAATGATGCATAACAGGCAGAACTAATAGTAGTAGCAAGTACAAGAGATATTTTACTTTATGTATACCTTATTTAATAAAATAAGGGATACATAAAGCATACAGTGTTGTGGGCTGCACGAAATTCTCTTTTCCGATATGGCTCCAGTTGTTCAGTTAGTATTTTGTTTCTGTTTTGTGTAACTTTTAATTTAAAATTTTAAGGACATTACGTCCATCACAATTAACAATTACATATTATTATTCATTTAACTTGACTTGACTTGTGAGACCCCTCTTTTACGTTGTGAAGTCGTTAAAAATGTACACTCAAAGATAATGATGTTAAGTATTGTATGCTGCTTTCTATAACCATTCTGTACTACATTGTATATACGTGGCTTCTAAAGTTCATAGAGAAGTTCATCATCAGCATCATTTTATTTACTTTCGACCTGTTAAAATACTCTCGCTGGGCTTGACTTAATGCAATTATGTAATATGTACTTATGCATGAGTTAATATTCTCCCCCAATCCACTTTGCGAGCTCACAGTGTAAGTATCTATTTACACGAGGATACATAGTGGCACGCGTATAATGGCATTTTGTATTTCGTAGAAAACTTTTAATCCATTTCATTTACATGCATGTCTTAATAGATATACACAGTATGTATTACAATATACAGTTCTCTATGTATACTACCCGCTCACAATCTAATTTCTGTAGAACGAGAATAGTCAAGTCAAGTACATACATATATGCAACAAAAGTTTCATGAGAATATCCTGTTATATCTAAATATTATGTACTGTTGTACTCTCGCCAACATCCTTTGACTACCGATGATGCTACACTTTTACTTTACTTTCACCTTTTTGTTTTTTTAGTTTAAGATGTTTTTCATATCTTACAGCGATAAGAGAATAGAGCGATATTCCTATTTTTGTATAAATTACCTTTTACCTTTGAGTTCAAAACATTTTGTGTGGCATACAAACAATTTTCCTGCAATTTATGGTTTTATAAAAATAAAAAAAAACGGGTAATCTACCCATTTGTATGCAAGAACCTTTTTATGTGTAACATATCTTGTATTTAAGGTTTGCTTGTGAAACAATACGAATGGTTGGAGGATTTTAAATTTGATATATTTTATTTGTCCCTACATTTTATACAGGTACTGTTGATCAATGAGCAGAGTAAGGGAACATTTAGCAGAGTTTTTGACCTCGAAGCAAAGGATTTAGGAGATGGTATTGGAATTTTTATTGCTCGTGAAATAGCTTTTGACTTTTGTTTTAAAATATAATTTACGTATATGCTTTTAAATTTAAAAATGTATAAACCGCTGTTTCAAGTTCAACGAGGCTAATAAGTCATAATTGAATAATTCTAGTCTCTATCTCTCTGTAAATTTGTTTAATAAGATTCCATTATCGAGTCAAGGAGTAGTCCATTCGAAGGGCGCTTTCCTATCAATGTCGGGGTTACAGGATATGCTGCCACGACTGGAGAGGTAAACTATATTAATTAAACTATGATTAATTTCCTTAAAATAACGCTCATAGGTATGTATATTGAATCAAGTTCGGGGTATAACTTTTAGAGAAGCAACATTACTATTATTTATTATTATAAAATGAAATTGAAATAGTCAGTCTATCTCCGCTACATTTATGCTTACTTGAGTATAGACGATACAAGTATCACAAACCTAATAATAAAATATTTTCATTTTATCTACCGTCTTTGCTCTTATTGTGGGACACCTTCGAGTAGTGGCACACTCCTAATTGTAGCACTTGCAAAAAGTGAAAG
>JAQIVE010003337.1:0-17047 GCA_034698285.1 Sminthurinus bimaculatus | reverse complement strand
CTTTGCTTCAGGGACCTAAATTGCACTCGACAAGCAGCCGACAGACGAAAAGGCTGGAGCAAACTGAGCGAGGCATCAAAAACGCATCTTGTTGTTGAACAAACCGAATTTTTGAAAGATCAACATTCTCTTAACGACCTCGATTGGCTATCTTACCATTGCCGAACGAGGGTCGATATTTTGCACGATGTGTTCGTCCAGCTGTCCTTAATTTTTTTCAAACTACCTAAAGGCTCAAGTTTTGATCAGGTGGTGACAACACCTAACAGAATAAGCATGGATTTGTTTTTTGGATCTGTCACCATTCTCAAGATCTACGGCCTTTATGATGATAACAACGATTTTGACTTTATCTTTTACGTCGTTCATCTAACACTCCGTAATTTTTGGTATGAGGTCTCTCTGTTCAAGGTGGAACTTTTGGACTTATCCAGGTCAGAGGTCAAGGCTGTCGTTTATAAAACAAGATATCGAGCTCATTTAGGGGATTACTATTCCACCTTTCTTGCAATCAGCAAGGAAGAAATGGATACATACTTGAGAAAACGAGGCAGTTGGAACATCAGGCCAATCTTAAGTTCAAATATCGTTCATTTGGTCCTACTTAAAAGTAGGGACGAACTACTGGGAAGTCTTAATATTAGCGTGACCTTTGTTTCCTCGAAAATTCAACAAGAATGGGAAAAGCAGCGAGGCAGATATCTTGGATTCTGTTTGAGCTGCGTTATGTGCGGACTGCCAAGCGAATTTTCTACAGTGGACGTGTTGTTTAAACGAGAGGGTGATTTAAAGTTGTCCATGATTTATTTTACGGATCACCGCTTCGAAACACATCCTTTACTGTCTGTAACAACTCCGTTTTCTTTAACAACTTGGACTTTTCTCCTCCTTCTTGTTGGAATGATCATGATCTGTTTTACTTTCTCGAAGCAGTTTTTTCGGAACAACAGGGTCCTAAGTCCTTTTTTCCTATCAACCTTTGTTTTGGCCTCTTTCCTGTTCCAAGTATCCTTTTTTTCAAGAACGTTCCTTCAAAGTACCCATTTGTTCTCCTTGAAGTTTTTGACGATGCTCTGGCTCTTTTTCTCATTTGGCATCAGCCTTTTCTACTCAAGTCAATTGAGGAGTAGCCAAGTGATACCTTCAGATGCTGTGATCGATGCTAGTCTTCAAAGTTTGCTGGAAGCAGGGTACAAATTCGATGTTCCGGAAGGTGTTCAAGAACTTTTAGAATCTGTTAGAAGATCAACCGATGCGCGCGATTCACTTTCCCTAATCTTGGACAATCCCGTAACGAATCGAACTGGAACTTACCAAAAAGTCTTTCCCTTCACCCCGGGTCTATTGGAGGAGTTCAAATTGATAGTTACAACTCTATCGCTAAAATTAAAATCGGAGGCGCATGTGAAAATGCGAATACTGTCCAAGGAAGTTTATGTGAATCCCAGATGGATGGCCTTCTTTTCCCCGAATTTGGATATGGTCGTAAACGCATTTAGAAGATCGGTGTCCTCCGGAATTTTGCAATATTGGGATGGTCTTTATGAATACATGCAACGCCAGCGCCTTCCACCATCTTCTAAGGGTAAGAAGGAAGAAGCAGTGCCCAAAGACCGGGCAATACGAAACCGCTTTTATCAAGACGTCCAAACTGAAAAAAATATGATAAAACTTCTGTCCTGGGAAAATTCGTTGACTGCATCTGCATTTTATCTGATCGGGATTGGCCTCATTAGTGCAAGCTTGAGCTTTATCGGCGAAAACATAATTTTTCGATGGAAAGCCAGAAATTTTTCGGTCGTTGTGACAATCACTTACATTTTTTGAAAAGGTGGAAATGAATAAAATTGATATCTACAACTTGACAATGTTTGCATGCGTCTTGCAACAATTAAATACTACTTGCTCGTCTTTCTTTTTGTGATTTACACAAAATGCTCAGTATATTTTAATTCACATTATATCGTGTTATTAAAGTCAAGGACGAGTAAGTCAGTATGTATACATGACAGATACATATTTGTCAAAGTTCAATACACAGAGTTTGTAATTCTTAAAGAATTATTGAAGTCAAAATGTGAACAAAAATTAACTGTTCAAAATACAAAAACGACACAACAATACAAATAAATTTTGACCTACTCTTGGTAAGACAAACTCTTAAAAAAATCATTAACTTTTAGAAGATATCATTATTGTGCTCAGCAGGCACAAACCACGACCGTTTAGTTTGAGGAAAAGTCAACGGTGAGTCCCGGGATCAGATTAAACCCGTATTTGAAGCTCAGCGGAAGAGCTGAGGAAACATCCCCTCCATACCTGTGATTTATAGCCAACCTCTTCAGCTCTAAAATAGATATCAAAATCAAAAATATTACGCATACATACAATATGTCAAAATCGGTGCACAATAATGTCACAGCTTACAGCTTATATGTATCAATGGACAATAGAGCAGTGTAAAAACTCACAAACGTACCTGCCAATTGTAAAATGGACGGATTGACCCTAAGAGACTCCACCTCTTTCACTCCCGGCCGATCCTCTGGCTCCATAGCCTTGAGTCGGAGGACAGTCCTCAAAGAAAACCCCGTGAACCAAGCCTCCAGTTTTTCCATCGAATTCATTCTTTCCAATAATATTTTAGTCAATGTCAAGGTCCTCAGTCCACTCAAGTTCTTCCAGAGAAGCGGATTGACCCAGCTGGCATTGACGTGACCTCCGGTTC
This sequence comes from Sminthurinus bimaculatus, assembly GCA_034698285.1. Lineage (NCBI taxonomy): Eukaryota > Metazoa > Arthropoda > Collembola > Symphypleona > Katiannidae > Sminthurinus > Sminthurinus bimaculatus. The sequence goes on along the minus strand of JAQIVE010003337.1, from coordinate 14,319 downwards.
CAATAGAGTAAGATAGCTCAAAATGCTTTAGATTCGGACACATAAAGGTTATGGACTCCAAAAAGGCTTTGTTACTCGGTAGACGGATCGGTTTTACCAATAGAGTGTGAACAGAAGGAATTATTGGAATATGAGTCAAGTCTGGAGCAATCCGGTCTTTAGCTTTTTCATCAAAGTTTGAGATACCTGGAGAAAAGAAGAAGACAGAAAATTGTCCATTTTCATAAATTTTTACAAAATGGTACATTTACATAGAAAAAGGATTTTGAATATCAGCAACTTTTTTAAAGTAAAACTTACTAATTTTCTCCAGCTTAGGAAAAACGTCCCGGTCCCTGACCCCAAGAGGAAAAAGCGAATATTTTTCCTTGTCCAAAATGCGGTGTAGCCTTCGAAGTTTGGAGAATCGGGGAAAGTCCAGGTTCATAGGACCTAAACTGTCATCCACCCACAATTCCTCAACCTCATCTTTCACAGTCCACAAAAGTTCCCTCAAAGCCACCTTAGTTTGCTCCATATCGCGCGATCCGATTTTCAGATTAAGAAGGGTCGGACGAAACCCGGATAAAGTGTCCCGAGTCATGATTCCTGAATTAAAAATTTCGTTATAGAGCAAAATCTCACATTGATTGACGAGATGAATCTTTTCCGCGTTGACCAGAACCTGGAGATGGTCCGGATGAAAAACCTGGTAAGGACCTTCTTTGTATCCGAAAAGGTCCGTGCCCTCAATTTTCCGGAGGTTTGGAGCAGCTCTCAATATGTCGGTGACAAATTGGATTGGAGCTGGTCCAACACAGCCGTACAATAAAACAACTTGTAATGATGGCAGTTTTTTCTCCTCTGCAGAAGAGTCATCAAACAGTTTTATTTGACGAACATTTTCCTTGCTCTGGTCTTCAGTGAAACTGAGACAGAGTTTTCTCAAATCTGGAACCGCCTCAAAGATTAGATGCTTCCAGTTGCTCAGCGTTGCTTCACAGGTTGGGATGTGATAAATGTGGAGGCATCTTATCAAAAGGCGAGAGCCAGGATCAGAGCTGAATTTTTTAGACAGGGTTAAAAAGGGCTTCAAATCTGGACAGTTGAAAATGTCCCCCGGTGTTCCCCGCAGAGAAAAATTGGTACATGGGAAGGTATGACTGGATTTCCGGGACTTTTGGAAGCATTTGATGAAGGAAGCTAGCGAGCGTTTATCCTCTAAAGACGAATTGCAACTAGCTTCCACAACGACTGTCGGTCGACTTTGAAGGTAATTTGAAGAAGCTTCACACCATCCCTTACTGACCAAGCGACACGATAGCAATGACCGGTTGTCCAATTCGTCAAAAATTTTGAACTTCATCTGAACAAAAAGAAAAATATTTATAACACTATGTTTAAATGATACTCAAACGATACAGTAGAACACCTACAACTTATTCAATGCCTATGAATTATATATTACATCGGATATACAATTTTTTTGAATTTATCATACTGTAAACTGTGGATCACCTCAGTTGGTAGACCTAAAAAGGCAGGAGTAATCGTCAGCGGATGACCTTCCATTGTAACGTTGTTTGGCTGGACAATTTCAAAACCAACTTTAACTTGACCCTGTAACGAAATAACAAATAATATAACATTCAGTGTTCATCTTACAATTTTAACACTACAAATTTGAAGATAATTAAATATTTAACTATACTGTACATTGTACAGCGGTGAAAATATTGCACGAATTGAATAATGGTTTCTATAGTACAATTAAAACATGACTATACACTATACACGAACACATTGCAAATGTACCTAATATTTACTTACTGCGTGTACTATAGGACAAGCTTTACCGGAAATCATTAAATTACCAATATCAATTAAAGAAATGAGAAATAAAAAATGATATTAGTAAAGTATTTTAACATTCAACACAGTAAATACCTTTGTGTAACAAAAATTGGGATCCACGGGTGACCAAGATAGAATAGATTTCCAGGTTCTGCTGTTGAAGACGATGAAAAACTAAAATTGAAAAGATTTTTTTATGTTTATTTGTATTAGGCATAGAAAGCTTAGAATAAAACGCATTCTTATACTTAACTATGGTTTTGTCCATAAAGTATTTTCAAAAGGGGAAAGTAGAAAGTAAAGTAAGTAAAAAGAACTATGTATTATCTAGATACTAGAAATTGTAGTAAATATGTATTGTAGTCTAGAGTCTAGAACCAAATAGTAAATTGTAATTGACTATACTTACTACTTTCGTACATAGTACATGCTACATGCTACATACCTTCGCTTGAAGAAAATTGTGAAGCAGAGGCTGGTTATCCAAAATACAAATAATGTAAGTATGTTGATGTTGATGACTGATGACGATGGACAACTGAAATTGAAAATCAAACATTTTTTGCTTTAGTTTCATATTATTTAGCAATGGTATTTAATGGTGATATACTGATATACACAATGTGTATCTCTATTATAACTTTGTACTTCGTATTTACACTACAAGCTACAAGCTACAAGACTTCAAGGAATTACATTTTTAACTTTTAATGCTTTTGCTTCTTGTGTTTTGTGTTCTTGTATAATATTTAAAGAAAAGCAGATAATCAGCAGATAATAGATAATATTTGAGTTGTGCACAGAAATAATAGATGTTTACTTAAAAAATTAACAATTAAATAATCCTTTTATGTTTTAATAGATTGAGCTCAAGCGGACCTTAGAAGTCTATTTCCAGTTCCACTTATACAAGTACTTTAAAAACACACAAACAAACGATTACATTTATACTTCAAAAACCTGGAACTCAAAACGGAAACGGAACTCGAGAAGTATGAACAATTCATAGACGGTTACACATTTACCGTATGCGCTCCTTTAGTAGTACTGTATCACTAAGTCCATGTTTCGTCGTAGAGTTTATGAGCCGGTTTTTTGATAACCGATAATTCGAAATCAGGTTACTTATAGCAACTCTTTGTAAAAAAAATTCGAATTATCGATTACCAAAAAAACGGCACATAGTATGTATTTGCAATATAATCATACGGGAAAATCTATGGCAAGTACTACTAAATGAGCTTATACGGTATGTACATAGTAAGTATACATGGAACAGTTGTCAGTAAAGCGCACTTCATGCATGTCCTTTTATTTTTCATTATATTTTTTCGTGCTCAGAATTGTTCTGACAAAATAATAGTTAAGTAATTGCCATTTAAATTTGCAAAGTCTCTTTAAACTGTCCTTTTAATCTACCTGACCATCATCTGGAAAGCACTTCGTTGTTGTAGTAAGTTTAAAGTAGAAAAATACATATTTAAGTACTTACAAAAATACTTACAACTTAAGTGACAAGTGACAAGCCTTTTGTTTGAACTTTGAGTAAGAAGCAAGAAAGTAAATATTTACAAGGTACAAAAATATTGAACAATATTATACTACTAAAATCAATTACTTTAATTTTGAACTTTAAGCTTTAAGTAAAGTACATACTTACATACTTCAATTGTTTTATTGTATTTTAACTTCATTTTAAATCTGGAAATAGTCTGCTGGCTGGTTAATGCTTCGGGGTCCTTCTTCTTGTCAAATTTTGTACTTTTGGACAGTCTTTGGTACTTAAGTATTAAGTACATAGTGCATTGGTGCATAGTGCATACATTTATACATTTTGGATCATTTATAAAAGCTTGCAAGGTGAGCAACAAATTTTTTTGATTTAATTTAATGTAAATATAGAGGCTGTAGATTATACTTTAGACTTTAGACATTAGACTTGAGTACATAGTTCAGAATGTATATGTACAATAAACTTAAAATTATGATAAGTAAACTTGTATTAGGTATTAGTACTTCGTATTTTAGCATTGCCTACGTAAAGGGTTTTCATTTTCAAGTACAAAAATTCTAAAGTTACTGCTTGCAAATTAAGGAAAAACTCTCCATACTATAATATTATTTGCTTAAATAAGTATTAGATTGGATTTACTTTGCATTTAATTGCACAATGTATTATCTTTTGTTTCTTGTATTTAGGATTAAGAGTAGAGTCAATCGATAAAAATGGAAAATTCTAACGCTCATTCCTTTAACAAAATGCTTCTGGAGGGCTTTGAGAGCAAAGGGGATGTGACCTTTTCCGTGGGTGAACCGGGTAAAGAGGAAGAGATCAAAGCTGTTATCTACATCCTCCGGATTGCTTCTCCAGTTTTTGACACCATGTTCAACTCAACTTGGAATGAACAAAATAAAGTTATCAAACTTCCTGATATTCGACCCGAGATTTTTAGACGTTTTCTCAAGGTGAGTAAATAATACAGTATTATAAATTGTAAAACGTGAGTAGAGTTTAATGTGTTTGAATCCTTTGAAAAGTCACATTTTCTCGAAAGAGAAACTAAAAATCAAAATTTTGGCCCTTTGTGTTTCAGAAAACACCTTTTTAGTTTAGTTTTTGTACCAACTTTGGAAATAATCATACGTACATGACTTGAAAATTATTTTTTTTTATTGTTTCACAAGCAATAACTTGTATCAACTCTATAAGGACCTTTAACTATTATAATTTTGTTTTTATTGTTGTATCTAGCTGTTGATGATCGATAATTTGCAAGCAGGGCACATCGAAGATTTACAGGAGAACTTGAGTGTTGTTGACGTCTTTGAACTTTTGTACGTTGCCAAGAAATATGAGGTGAACTTTGTTCACTCGGCCTGCATTCAGTTCGTCAAGTTCCAGCTGAATATAGATAATGCTGTATGGTTCTATGAACATGCTCAAGGTTGGCATGAACCCGACGTTGAAGATGCAGCATTAGACTACATATCCAAGTAAATTCGATTGATTCTGAATATAAGTTACCATATTCATAATATTTTTAAGGTTTTAAAAGCGCTGCTTACATGTTTCAAGTCAAAACAACTTAAATTTTAACTCATTATGTATACTTAATGTAAAAATTCCGACTTTCCTTTTTTAGAAATGCTGCAGATGTTTTTAAAAGTGACGAGTTTCTGAAGATATCTCGAGAATCCTTGGCTTGCCTGTTGAAAAGCAGTGCTTTGGTCATAGCAGAAGTTTCCCTGTTCAAACGTGTGTGCAAGTGAGTGATATCGTAGCATAAACATTGTTTTATACGGAATATCAAGATGTAGACAAAAATAACATTTTGCATCCGAATAATTCCAACAATTATTAAAAATAATACAAAGTAGAAAACAGTTGGCTACTTATTCAATTGAACAAAATATCAATTATACATCATAAAAAATTTGTATATTATGTAGATAATCATTGTAAGCGAATTTTATGCAGTACATACATTTGCACTTTACACCATAATTTGGGGTCATTATTGTGTAAAACAGGTGGGCGGAAAATCAATGTGCTGAGAAGAAGTTGGCGGTGAATGGGAAAAATCTTCGCGATGTTTTGGGGACACTTATATTCCTCATTCGCCTTCCACTGCTAACGTCTTTAGAAGTTGCCACGGTTGTGAAACCGACTAACATTTTGAGTGACAAGGAATTGCTTGCCTTGTACGACCACGTTATTCTTCCCCGCTCTGCGAGGTGTGTATCATTTTACTTTATACTTGCATTCAATACATGTTAATATGATGTACTTTGCCAGTATTCGAAATAAAACAGGTAAGTCAGCACAAGAAGTATTTTATTTACATGGCAATTAAACTTGAAATTTGTTTTTAGAGTGACAACTGCTCCCTTTGAAGATTCTCCGAGAAGCTGGAGAAAAAGAGGAACCATAGCTGAGAGTATTGCGGAAGCACGAAAAACGTGAGCAACAGCACCTTCTTTAGCAAATATTAGTTAGTTTTTCTAGTCAAGTTTTTTTCTGATACAATTCCGTGTTTCAATTCGTGGCTGGCAAGCAATTTAAATATGTATATTGATGTTTTAAGTTTGTATATTTTGCCTTTTTACATTCAAGTTTGGCAAAAAAACGAGCGAAACCCATTATTGAAGTTATGAACTACGTTGACGACGAAGTTTGGGAAGAAGAAGCTAGGAACCTGAACTTCCCTTGGATTGGCAGAGGGAACTACATGCAACCGGAGTCCTCACGAGAAGGTGTCATATTTCTTGCGGAAGTTCGGAGGGATAGCGGACAATAAAGGGTCGATTAGTTTGGTTCTTGACATCATGAGCACAATAATCTCAGTAAACTGCTATCTATCTATAGTCGTCTACCTAACGTACTCAATTTTACATAGTGTTCCAAAACTGGAAATTTTATAGCAAATAAATATAGATATTTATTGTCCCACAACCATTAATTTTCAGAATACTTTAACAACCATATTTATCATCCTATTCGGTATACCTTTACCTGTATCGCACGCTTGATATTTAGGTATAATGCTCTACTATTATCTTTGTTTATTGATCGATGTACAAATTCACATCTAATGTTCCAGTTTTATTTGATATCAAATAATATACTTATGTTATTTTATATTATACTAAATAACAAGTGGCTGTCATTGTAAGAAGAAGAGATTGGACGGGTTTTACTCTTTGTAGAAACGCTATAGCACTTTCATCAAAATCAGTTAGTGGAAAAATATGTCATTGTTATGTAAGCATAATATTTTCAAATTTTTGAATGAAGGGAAAATTGTTGGTGTAAATAAAGTACATTTATTAATTGTCAATAAAAATACTTTTCTTCTTGAGCTTTTTCTTAGTAATTTTTTATTTTCTAGGCATATTTCTCAACGCTTAACTTACAATCGGTTATTTCAATGGTTACTTTGGACAATATCTTACAGATCTGTATATAAGTAATATAATTGATTATTTAGAGAGCATGTTTGTAACAGAAACAATTTACAGGGTATTTATTACACTGTATAATGTTACTATTATTATTATTACTGTTTCCACAAGTACAGGCTTTTACATTTAAAACGTCCAGTTTTGTCCCCTTACAGCAAAATAAGCCTTGTTCTAAGATATTATCATTGCATGTTTTTACAAGATGTAATACTATTTATCTAACATATTAGAGGATTCCGAGCGTGATTTTTTACAGCCATACCTTCATAATTATCAACATTTGGCTCAAAGTGTCTCTCGTTCATTCACGGTGTCCTTATATCACTTCATAGTGAATTAAATTTAATCATTATTAATTATGAGTTATTTAGGAGTCGAATTATTAGATTCCACAGAAAAACTTTCTCCGTGTTGAGGAAGTTTTTCTAGCTCGGCGATTTACTTGCTCCACCGGGAAAAATTTGAAGTCAACGAGAAAATTAGAGAATCCCGAATCTGAGAAAAGTTTTTTATTTTCAATTTTTCAATGTGAAGTGTGAAACTTACTAATTATCGATCCCATCTTAACAATTAATAATTGCATAATTGTAGTTAGTACTAGTTAGTTAGATGATTGTTTTCTATTTGTAAGTGGTTTAAATAGTATAGTGTAGAAAATTTAAAATGCAAGACGAATCAAAGTGCTTCGTCTGTCAATCCCAGTCAAAATTAGCTGATGGAAGTCCTAGTGGAAAAAGAAGGCGAACGAGTGTCAATTACACCAAATTAGATTCCTCAACTTGGAAAATATTCTGCCACTATTTCTATCCACCTCCACTGAGTGGGCTATATGATTCGTCATCCCCAGGACATGGAAATGAGTATCAAAAGGAGGACTTTTCTTTGCCTGTATTTTGTCCAACTTGCTGTCATACCATTATGAAGCTCTGTAACCTCCACAGTCAGCTGGAATTGATACAACGTCAAATCTCGAAGGTAGTGGCCCAAGTGTCTTTTACTTTTGTCCAGGAAGAATACGATGAAAAAGAAGAAGAGAATACAAATAACAACTGTGATGGTCTTTCTCCAATGTCACGAAAACTCCAGGTAAGACAAATACTTACTACTTACTACAATAGTTACCTTACAATTAGGCAAATCAGGTTTTTTTTAAAATTAAGGTTAATAATGTAATTGTAAACAGCATACAACTATAATCATGATGCTTATTTCTTGTAATTTACAGAAGAGGAAACACCAACAAGAACGGTGTGATGACAACACAATTTACTCAATGCGACGCTGCATTCGTCAACGTATGTAGAATTTCAATTGTTTTTATTAATAATTACATTATTATAGACAGAAATTCTTACTATATCACTCTTACTGAAATTAACCATGAAAAATTAAAATTTACTTTATATTTGATATGGTTATAGGCTATCAGCCATACGTGAGCATAGAAAGATGCAAAAATCTTGCCACTCTAAAGCCAGACGATGGTGGTGGTGGTGGTAGTAATGTAAGAGTTTTTCTATTTGTTTTATCCTTTTAGCGTGTTTAGAGAAACTAATTATTTAGCATTTTACATTTTACATTATCACAATTTTGTTCTCCTGCTCATATTTTCATTATAATTGATTTCTTATTATTTTTCACTATAATTTGCTTCGTTTAGGATTTAGAAGTGGATGACTGCTCCCCCCCTTCAATCCATTCCGACGACTTGAGTCTCCAATCAGACTGTGATGCAGATCTCTCTCAATTCATGAAGCAAGAAGCAGGCGAAGGGCATTTAAATGGCCGTAAAATGAACATTAATAATAGAAATCTTCCAGCGCCATGTAAACAGACTGAAGCGGAAGAGGAGAATGGAGTTAAAATAATAAATATCAAAAGAAGTAGTAAGACTGAAAGAATTAACTATAGTGAAAGTGATGATCAAAGTTATAGTAAGGAAGACTCTGAAAGCGACTCGGATTACGAGCCCGATAGTGATGATGATAAACGTACTAGTAAAAAAGTAGTTATTTCACCAAAAAAGCCTAAACATGAATTGCAGCCGCAGTCCAAATTCAAAGAACAAAAAGAAAAATCGACGGATGGAGCGGGAGAAGGACCATCACTTGACAAGAAAGTCGGGGAAAATACTTTTGAGTACGATGGCAAGTGGAGGTACGAAAAAAAGTTGGATGAACATGGAAAATCCCGATTCTACTGTCTCTCTTGTGACCATGATAATAAACAAAAGGATACCCTTATCAAGCATATCAGAATAAAGCACATGAAAGGTAAGTAAGTACTTAGTACGTTAAACTACAAGAAGTAATAATATTGTCGGGATTCAAGAACCATTAATTAAAAGTTTAGGTATAAATACTCAATACACGTAATTAAATTATTGGTTTATTACCGAATGTTCAAGTTTTACCCTTTTCTTTTTTATTAGACTCGTCGCTTCGGGGATTTAGGACTAAAAAAATAGACGAAAATAATTTCACTTATGATGACATTTATACAATAACTAAAGTGACTGAGCCAAATGGGATATTCTATAAATGTGGTACGTGTGGAATTCTGAGGCGTACGATTCAGGGTGTCAAAAATCATCTGAATAAGGATCACATTGGTAACGGCCTTTTTGTTATACACTTTTTCTGATACATTGATGTAAAAAATAGCTACAAGCTACAAATGCTTTAATAAACAAACGGTTTTATACTGTAAAAACTTTTACAATTTTTATCAATGTTCCCGACATTATAATATTCTTTAATGCTTTTAATTGAAATTCTTTTAGTTTTTATAATTCATGGAAAATATTACGCCTTATACATTCTGCATTCTCTGTATTTCTTTTTCAGATGTTCATAGGTGGGTATGTGAGCAGTGTGGTTATACTGCATCAATGAAATACCTATTCGGCTTGCACATGGAGACACATGGGGAAGTTGGAAAGTACGTTTGTGAGGTACGTTACAATAATGCACAGAAAATATTTTATTTTTTCAATTAAATTAAAATTAAAATCATCAATCCGATATCAATTATGTTGTACGCATAGTGAGATTTAAAAAAATCAAAAATAATCAAACTATGGTATTTATTTCTCTTCTTCTTTCATTTTTATTTAGACGTGTGGCAAACTCATGAGGACGAAGAATGAGATGAAGTCTCACAAGCAATTTCACTCGGGTAAAAGTTGGGTGTGTGAATGCGGGAAGGCCTTTACGTACAAGGATAATCTGAGAGCCCATAGAAAATCTGCAGGTCATCCAGCTCCTACCCAAACCCCGAGCGTTGTTCCAGACGGCCCAGAAAAGCCCTTTGCCCCCATCCTGTGTTCACTATGCAAAAGAGAATTTGTATCCGAGGAGAATTTACAGAAACATATGTCCTCTTGTTACAAGAGGGCAAAGGTCCCTTGTGATTGGTGCGGATTATTGTTCTACGGTCAAAACGTTGTTATGCACAAGCGGAAAAATTGCAAGGAGCGTTTCAACCATCAAGATCCGAAAATCATCCCTGTTCCAGCAAAGCCGCGTTTCCGTGGAACGTGTAATTTATGTAAAAGAAAGTTTCTAGTTGAATCCGTGTACCAGGAACACGTGTCCGTATGTAAAGGAAGAGTGAAAACCCCATGTAATTGGTGCCATGGCATGTACTCATTTCCCACACAGCACAAGCGCAGGAATTGCAAAGAGCGATTTAAACAAGGACGTTTGCGTCAAAATCAAGGTAAAAACCAGGTCATAATACCGCCTGACGTAGAAGACAAAGAAGAAGATGATGAAGATGATGATGAAATGGAAAATGAAGTCGAAGACCCCTTAAAAAATTAAATTTACTATTAGTGATAAATTAAATATTAAATGACATTTATAATGAGTAAACAATGAGCTATTTTGTAAATCGTGAATTCTTATTGTGAATCGTGAATGTTACGGGTCAAGTGCCTGATATAAAATGTTCCTGGATTTTACAAGCAAGTTGTACAACATTTTTTTAATTACGCTCAACTCAACCTTTCAAAGCATTTTATGGTACCTATTTAAATTATAAGTCGTAATTTTCATTCTTTATTGATGATTGTCAGTTTTTTAAACTACCATTTATGCGCAAACAATTAATTCTAAAGTTGTCCTAATACTTCCATTGCAAATAATTTGGCATAATTAACCCGCTTTTTAACAATCTGGTGAAATTCTTTCATTGTAAAAACATTCAGATTTTCGCCACGATTATTGTTGCTTTCATTTCCCCTGTCGTTCGTTTTGCTTTTGTCCAAGAGGCCGATGGCTTCCTCTTCAGTTAGACCGAAGATCCGAGAGGTCATCAATAATTGAAAGGATTCCTTGGAAATTCCAGGTTCCATTTTCTCATTTTTAAAATCAGGGTCAATGTCCACATCTTTGTACAAATTGAAAATAATTTCCTCGATTTTTTCCAGATCAAGAATGTCACTTGACTGGAGGAAAAGGGCATGCAGAAAATACTCTCGAATGTCCAGGACCTTGTCCTTGTCACTTCTCTTGTCTTTTTCCCCCTGAGTCCGTCCATACAGCTTGAACAAGTCGACACCGACTTCCATTGATAAGATCAAATCGTCCTCTAGAATATTATTTTTGCTTTTGGTGTCAACGCTACTTAAATATCGCGTAAATTCCTCAAGGGTCAGATTCCACCTTTCACTGTCATTTGCACTTGAGTTCATATTCAAATCCATTTTTTGCCCATCTTTTGCCCTTTGAAGGATAAATTCCACCTCTTTTTTAAACCCTCTCAAATTTGAAGAGTCTAGCCCTATTTTTTTTCGATTTTGCTGGAACCTCTGCATATTGCATACAACTCCGGATTTCCTCATCTGAACGAGGTCAACCCCATCGCTGTAGCCAAAATCCGTCGCGGGAATGGACATCGCCTCGGCCATATACTTTTGCACGTTTAGAGCAAATATATCCGGGTAGTTTATCTCCTCTGGCGAAGGAAAATACACGGGCAGAAGCTCCATTTCAACGTACACATGGAACTGACAAAGGGTCAGCCAAAGGGAGCGGAGGCCAGAGGTCGAGCTTCCGTCAAAGGTCCAGGTCAAGGTGTCCATCCGATTCGGGTAGCTGACGATTACCGGCTGAATCGGGAATCCAGGTCTAAAGGCCCCCAATTTAAAGGAAGCTAGACAAGTGCGGTTGGTGCAAGTTCCCTCGGGGAAGATCAGGGTCTGAGGGAACGGCTGAGTCACCTTGTCATGCGTAGGAATGTTCAAAGAGCGGTCGGCGCGCTCTTGGATCTGCTTAAGCGAGGTTTGGCGCGATTGCGCTGTGTCCCGGCGCACGTAAATTCCCTGGGCGCAGTCCAATAGTTTTCCTAAAACAGAGGACGAAAAATAATAAAATACCAACGTTTTTTGTAAAAAATTCAGAATTTTTTAGCATTTTCCTGTTTCCATGGTTACCCAAAATAGGGATGTTGCGGACGTCGGCTCGTGAGACGATGCTCGGCGCTCCAAGGAAAAGCGCGTAAAGGCAATCAAAAATTGAGGAATGAGAGGCGACGACGTAGATTGGAGCCACCCTTGGGCTTGCCCTTTGACCTTTGATAGAAACCCAGTGAAATCCGCCCCAGAAGAAGGCCAACCGGATAGTGGGAATCACGACAAATCTAAAGTCATGAATTAAATGTAATTAATTATTTATTGTTCAATATAGCTTTTATAACTGTATTGTTGCGCTCAATATGTACCTTTTCATGAAAGTTCTCCAGCGCGCGAGCGGGTTCTCTTGTGACTTTTCAAAGGTCAATCCGAGCATGGCGATGCGGCTCAAAAGGAGGGCCATCGTCATGGTCAGCAAAACGAGAATCAGTCGGAGAGGAAACAAAGTAACTGTGAGCAGGGCAACTTTTATACAATCGTATAGATTGTATTTTATTCGGTGGTAAAAGGGATTCACTGGACGGACTGGAATGGCCTTGACCTTGCCCTGGCCCGTTAGCTTGCTCTTGATCTTGGCACTTATTCCCTGGTTTGATACCTTAACATTGTCATCATGTCCTTCTTTCTCGATTTCCTGGTCAATTTCTTGGATAAAGTTGGTCCAAAATAATTCATCCTTGGCCACCCTTGACCTCAGGTCACTCGCTTTACTGGCGACTTTTGGGTACTGGACTTCATCGTCATCGCTGCCGGTAAAAGAAAGTGAGGAAAGATCAGAGGTCTCGTGACCTTGACGGCTATGAATGGTTGTGAACTGAAAGCCGGGTGACCTTTGACCTTGATTGTACGATTCAGTGTCACCGTTGCCCGTAGAGCCTAATGCACTTGGAGTTGGTGAGATATCCATGAAAACTGAATCCGGCGTGGAATGACGACTTTAATTGAACATGAAATCAAAATTTTGCAAAATTATGAAAAAAAACAAAGTATTTTGATAGTATTGTGAAATAATACAATGGCGAAAAAGCTCACCGACTTCGGCGCCTCCGCTTGAGAAATTGTTCTCGTTTCAAGTCTAGCCATTCCATGATTCGCCTATCTGACTCTTTTCTTGACCCTGGTCGAACTTCCGAAGCTGGCCTTGACTTTGACCTTGATCTTGACCCAAGTTCCAATGGATGGGGCGAATTAAGTTTCGTTTGACCTCTGTCCGATTCAGGCCGACCATTGGGTCCTCGACTCGTGGTCTGCATGGTGTGCTTGTTAAGGCTGACATTGTCATTGTCATTGTCATTGACCTTGCTCTTGGCATGGACCTTGACATGAATGTTAGGTTCAGGAGTTATGGATGTGACCACAGGATGACTTCGATGTTGACCAAAGTTTTCAGAATTATTGTCAGTACTATTGTTACTATTGTTGCTGTTGGTGGTAAATGTTAGAGCACGACGAATCTCCTTGAATTTCCAAAACGGGGTTTTCTTGAGCGTTAGATTTTTCTTCCATTCATTGAGATAGTTGAGACCACGAGCCGGCAGGGTTGACGGACTTCGGAGATTGCGAGGAGCTGAATTTGATGATGTTGATGACGGTGAAGCCATGAATACAATGAAATATTAGTACGGATATTATGATTATTATTTTCCGACCTTCCTTTTACCATTTATTGCTATTTTCCTGTCGCAAAGTTTTAAAAAACTGCGACAAAAAAATGACAGCTACTGTCGGTTTTGTGCTGTGTTTGTTCAATAAGTAAGAAGTGAATAAAAGATAATAAAAAAATAAAGGTATAAAAAAGAATCCATGACAACAAGGACGACTTATATAATATTTTCTGGTGTGAAGGTTCGACGTTGAGAGAAATCTAGTATTCTGCGAAACAAACGGCGTCCAACCTTCTCAATTTTTTTTCCCTTATTTTCCCGTTTTCTTATGCTGAAAAAGTCCCTTCAGCCAAAATTTCGAGTTTTTGTTATCATTTCAGCAAACCATCGTTTAAAGACGGCGAATGTTTACGCACGTTGAATGCGATTCAAAAAAGATCAGCCAAACCATGGACCTACACAATATGAGATTTTCTTGCTGTGGTTTTTAATAGAAATATCAAT
>JAQIVE010003336.1:0-17052 GCA_034698285.1 Sminthurinus bimaculatus | reverse complement strand
AACAGCCATTTTCGGCCGATAATATGCCCGCTTTTTTTAGCTTGTTTCGGCTATTAGTTACTTGTTTCCCGTGACTGTCCGGTAAATGTACACAAAGTAATTTAATCTATTGTTATTGTACACACCGTGCACATTATTTTATGTATTAGTAATTTGAGAAGGAGAAAAGATGAATCCTATCTTATCAAACACAAATACGTCTGAAAAACAAAATAGCCCGTCTATACAGCGGGCTCAAAATTAAAATTGTTTGAGGGCAAAACTAATATTGTGTGGGTTTACCCTCTCAAGATTACCCAGTCAAGAGGGGCATAAGATTAGAGTGCAATAAGCAATAAAACAGAGTGGCATAAAAAAGAAAGCCCTTCAAAACTAGGGATCTAAGAAATTTCTGAAAGTGGAAGTCTCACAAAAAAAGACAAAAAGGAAGCCGAAAAATTGGAAAGTCCCACAAAAGATAAAAATATCTAAAACAAGAATATCTCAAAAAACAATGCCCCTAATGACCAAAATTCAATAAAATGGAAAACCTCTAGGGACAAAAGCCCGATATAAGTTATAAGATGTGTGATACATGAATATGATTTTACACGCATGTACATATACAAGAACAAAGAGGAATTGAATGACAGAGCAAGGACTCTAACCAGAGTCATCTGAAAGCCTCGCAAACATCACCATCCATTAATGATTTTAGTTTGTAGCATAGTTTACTTACATAGCTATACATACATACAGATACCAGGTATAAAGACGATTATCTTGCAAACTCTTCTCCGTGTGTTTATGCATATTATGTACAATGTAGAATATATCTCTAATCTCTATACTCAAGTTTATATACTGTCGTTTCTTGAAAACACCTTTTCGTCCAGCAATGTACACTTAATACAGCCTCAAGTATTTACTTTTCTTTAGAGACAATACTGTTCAGTGTTCATCATCACCATTTACTGCAGTAAATTCTAATGAAGAGTTTAATTGTGTTTGTTAGGTTACCTTCAAACTGTATGTAGTTATAGTGTAAATGTAGGGAAAGGACAAGAATTTTGTTACGGGTTAACGTAAAGGTTTGTGAATGGAGAAGCTTCAAAGTGTTGTAAACCGAAATCGACGGTTTAGTGAGAGGAGAGAAGGAGAAGGTCCAGGTAGAAAATGTTGGAGAAGTGGAGTAGCAAAATGTCTCAAGAGACGAATTCCGATCTTGACCTGGCTTCCAAACTACACCAAGGGCGACGCCGTCTCCGATTTTATTGCGGGCATCACCGTCGGTCTCACTGTACGCTTATAGTTTTAGATTTTGAGTTAGATTATGTGTGTATATAACAAATCAATTATTAGCATTTTATTTCTGCAGGTCGTTCCTCAGTCCATGGCGTACGCTAGTATCGCTGGGCTTTCTCCAGAGGTGAGTTGAAACTGAAAACTGTGTATATTAAAACTAAATATAAATACACCAAATGCCTATAATTAAATTTGGATTTTTATCCTTAGTACGGACTTTATTCCTCCTACCTGGGATGTTTTTTATATGTGATATTTGGAAGTTGTCGGCAAGTTTATAAAAATAAATTTATTCAAGGATATACGTAAAATTTGTACAAAATTTTAAAGATTGCTACTTGCTACTGATAAAAAAACAATGGAAATAACATTTTTGTGACTTTTGACTATTGTTTCTTAATATTTGTGTATAGACAAGTGGCCCTGGGCTTGACCGCCATAATGGGTCTTTTGACCTACGACACGTGTGGCAATAATTTTCCGCAGTGTGCGATTCTCGTAGGATTTTATTCAGGATTGTTCGAACTGCTAATGGCCTGTCTGCAACTCGGTGAGATTCAATTTAATACTTTTGAATTTAGGATTTTTATTGAACAGTTTTCATTGAACACTTACTTTAGCTTGAAGGTCCAATTTGACAAAGTAAGCGTACAATTTTCAGGGTTTTTGGTCAGTTTCATCAGTGAATCTGTAACTTTGGCGTTCACCTCGGCGGCCTCCATCACCATCATATTTGCTCAACTGAGCAACTTTATGGGGTTGAGCGGGAAGCGAGGCAACGGATTTGTGGGCATTTGTTATGCTCTGATTGAAAATATCCACACGATACAAATTGGAGACACGGTCATGGGACTCGCGTCGTTTGCTACTCTTCTTTTACTCAAGGTGGGAAAACAGCATGAAGATTCTTGTTGTTCATTTAGTTAACCTCTATTCACTACTTCGGAAACTTTTTTTATCCTTCCATGTAAAAGTATATTGGGAATTCTTTTTGCAGAGACTTTCAAATGTAAAGCCTCAAGCTAACACAAAGGTTAGGAAAATTGGTGGAAATGTTTTCTGGCTGACCTCCGTGTCTCGCAACATAATCGTCGTTGTTATAACCAGCTTGATTGCCTACCTCTGGTCGGACCCCCCGCCATTTAAACTAAATGGAAATGTTCAAGGCGGACTCCCGGATATTTGGAAGTGGCCCAGTCTCCAGTTGCCTCAAGAGCGACCAGCCGACCACCATGAAAATGTTTTCTATCGAAATCAAAATTCTTCAAGCTCCTTTTCATCTTTACATAATTCAAACTCAAGTGTGTTAGACAATAATTTTGGGGATTCAATCCAAATGCAATTGTCGATTGTTGAGTCATTTCAATCAATCGCAAGTGGGGCTCTGACCATCGCTGTGATTTCGATTATTCAGAATATCGCCATTTCAAAGTATTTTGGGAATGCAAATGCGTCGCAGGAAATGATCGCCCTGGGTCTTGCAAATACCTTGGGAATCTTTTTCAGCGCCATTCCAATTTCCGGTTCCTTTTCCAGATCCGCAGTTAATGAAGCCAGTGGAGTTCGTTCGCCGGCTGGAGGCTTTTACACGGGTAAATAATATCCAATATTTTGTATCGAAAATAACGATTTTACTTTATTTGTTGCTGAAAACCGGTTTTTAACTGTAATTTTATATTTTTTGCTGTAAAAGGTGCTCTTGTCCTTCTTTCCCTTACTTTTTTCACAAGGACCTTCAAGTTTATCCCGAAAGCAAGTTTGGCTGCAGGTAAACTATAAATGTGCCAAAAATAAAATTAAAAGTAGACTAAAAAAAGTCAAAAATATTAAAATAACGGTTTAATTTGATAATCGCAATTAATTTGATTGCAGTCATAATTTCTGCCGTCATGTTCATGATTGACTTGCCCGTTTGGAAAATATGGAAAATTTCTCGTGAGTTTCAGAATTTGTTTCATTTTTCGTAAAATGTCTTTAATCAAAGTTTTCATTTGATCTCCTCATAATTTATTGTAGGAATGGACTTCACAGCGTGCATAATAACATTTTGCACGGCTCTCCTCTTTGGAATGGAATGGGGAATCGTGATAGGAGTTGCAATCAGTTTAATATCTCTTATTTCAAAATCCCTTCGTCCCTCACTAACTTACGAGGTTGAAAATGACCCAAGACTGGGGATTCAATATTTGTATGCGCGAGTTGGAAGCTCCCTTCTTTTCCCAAGTGTGGATCGCCTGCGAGATGATATCCAAAAAATGATGGACCGACACGATGATGAGTCCATTACCATGATTGTGTTCAATTTGGAAAAGTGGACCAGCTGGGACTACACAAGCACCAGGGCCTTTGTGGACTTGGAAAAGGGGCTGAGGAAAGCTGGAAAAATTTCCCTGATTGTGAATGCAAGTGCTGAATTGATTTCGGCCTTACAAGTCGCCGGTTTGAAGAAGGCAAATTTATGTAGTGAAACGCATTTAGTCCACAGTTTAAAGAAATTGATGCCAAACTATGGCTCGACTTTGGTTACTTTGCCGCTTATTACGCAATAAAGAGTTAATGAAAGAATTACGTTTTTATAAAAATTTAAAGAAAATTTATTCGAACACATGATTTTCTGCCTTATTTCATCTTTCTTGCATCAGCCATTAAATAATCACACGAAAAACGCAGAGGGCTGGTGGTAAACTACAAGATAAATAAAAACTGTGTACTAAAGCTACAAACCAAATATGCAATTAAAAAAACCTCAACGTTAAACACAGAGGTGAAAGAAAACAAAGAGGTAAACTCTTTGTTTTCATAAATGCTGCAGACATTATTTGTCTTGAGTAAAAGCATGAAAAATTGTAAAAGCACGATAGAAAATCTGTAATATTTTTGCTTGCTGGACCATTTTTTCCAGCTCATGACTTTCCTTGCTTTCTCCCACAAATTTGAAAATACATGTGTGTGTATTTAATATTTAATTGTGCTGCAATGAAAAATGAGAAATGAAGATAGTTTATTTATAAAATAAAGTTGTGCTTTTATATTTCATTTCATCATTAAATCATTCATTGATAGTTAATTTGTTAAGGAGCTAATTATCCATATCTATGGTTGTGAATCAAATACGGTAATTTAATAATTACCTTTAAACTTTAAAATACACTATGTACTTAATGCCATGTTCGTGACTTGAGAATATTATTGTTCCCCTGTTGCCTGGATTTTGACGTAAAGTCCGTCATAGCACTGATCACTTAATCCAACACGAGTTGAGAGAAACCGAGGTAAAATTCTTCTACTTTATGCATATTTAGTGACACATTTAACTAACATTTATAACCATTTTACGTTACATGGAAATACTGTTTTACTTTTATGCAACTGCAAATCTCCATAATATAGTTACTCCCCACAGATTATCAAGTAACCACGGAGACTTGGGGATGTACTTATACAGATTTAAAAGCAGCCTGAACATTATTTTGTACTTGGGTTATTTATTTATAATGAATGCGGCCAAGCCGTTCTCATTATAAAATAAGTGGACACTTTTATAAAAAAACGTTTGCCAAATCTACCCGAAACCGAAACAACACAACCAAACATTTGAAATTTCTTTTTAATTCTGGCACTTTCATTAAAGAAATAATCTAAAATCTAAACCGATGTTGAGGCACTATCACAATTATTCTCCTCTTGTGTTTATTTATTTATTTTTATGTAACTATGAACAACATAAAAGTAATGCACAACGACTAACATGCAAGTTTATGTTTTAAGACTTGTTTTTGTAATTTAAAGGGAATTGTTGCTGTTCTTCAATAGGTTCTGGAGTTAAGGCGATAATGATAAACGGTCTACAATGCCTCTCTATTTGGAGGAGGGCTGTCCCGACTTCAGTTCGTTTTATGAATGTACTTCAAAACCGATCATATTTTGAAAACAAGTTTGACCTAGAGGCACAGGAAAAAATACTCCAAGTTTTAAGCACACCAGATGTGGACCTAACACCATACACATTGGCCAAGAAGTACAGAAAAACAGTGGTAAATCATTGCAACAACAATGGACCCCTTCAGTCACTAGATGATCTCTTACTCCTTTTAGATCACAAGGTATCAAATATTTTGTATTCTATGTTAGTGCAATCTAGTACAATGTCTTTTAACTTTTAACCATTTTGAGTTGTCAGGTCAACCCATTATATTATAATAACTTTGGAACCAGATAGGCCAGAATTATTATTTCTTTTGTACAGTATGAAATATAACACTTTTTTTGCAAATGTTGTCATTAATTTTCCAGGTCTTACAAAAGTTTTATACTAGTATCGTAAGTGATGGAGTTAATAATAAACGTCAAAAGTCAAAGATGAAGCCGCCGTTACGACCAGCTGAAAATCTCGACAATTACACGGAAGCTTTAAGCATATGTCTTGCACCTAATAATATATCATGGAGTTCTCTTAAAAGACTTGATAAAGATAGATTTGAACTCGAGTCTACTGGCTCGCATCATATAAGTGTTTCACTTCGTACGCATTTTCTACCCATGTTACAACAGGTTATTACATAATAATAGAGTGATAATAATTATTTTTCAAAAATCAAATTGGATTAAATTTTGTACTGTATGGTGATATGATGTATTATTCGTCTTTTGTAGATTCAAGAAGTTGTATCCGAAATTCCTCCCTGTGAACTTTATATAGTGGAGGAATATGTACATAAGGTCACTGCAGCTCGGAATGCAGTCCCGTATATAGTCCAAAAAACACATCTTCAGTCATTCATGTTGGGAATGTTGGCTATTAGGAATAATGGCCGTCAACAAATTGTGGCCCTTAAGAATATGGATGTAGCACGCGTTATGAATTTGAAAATAGGTAAGAAATAATTTGAATATTTTTATACCAAAGTTAAAGTGCACATATACTATGACCAATTGTCATTGAATAATAGTTCGCAAATGAAAGTATTTATGAGTTTTCTACCGTACATAACATGCAAGTAATTAAAAACTATGTTATTTCTCTTCTGTTGTATTCTAGGTTTTGAAAAAGTTTCTGGTCAAAGTATTGTCGAGGAGCTGTTTAAGCAAACAGATGCTTTTACTGTAAACCCAGCCACTCATTTTAATTACTATAATATAGAAAATAATGTGCAAAAAGAGCATATTGCAAATGCCGTTGTGTTAAACGTAGCGTTTTGGAAATTACAAGACAAATTTCCGAGTTATACAATGCGGCAGAAAGAACAATGACGAACGCTGACCAGTTATACACATCCATGTGTTTACATAAGTAATTATATGAGAATAAAGTTTTATAGTGGGGTAACAAATTATCATAATAATCTTTGTAACTTTTAATAAACATGGTGCAAAAAGATTGAAACGTTAGCATGTACATATTATTACTGTTCGGTTATATTAGTTTTGACAAAGTAATAAAAAGTTTAAATTCATGATATTTAACATTAAGTCAGGGCCAACCTGCAACCTAAAATTTTATGGACACAAAAATCCTTCTTTTTATACGAAATGTCCTAAATAGTACGAGAAAAACTAAAGCTTTGGTAAATACATCTCAGAAAATTACGTTGGTTTAACTTATTTTGCCATGGGCAACGATCATAATTATTTAATTAAGTTTTCCTTCAATTTCGTTTGAGTATTTTAAGATTTTAACTGCAAAAATCTCGTTTCCATATTAGATACATTATTGTTTCAGCTATAAAACGTCAACCATCTAAGACCAGATAAATCGGCATAGCTGGCATCCAGATTATGATTGCATGTGGGCCCTCACTGACATTGCATATCATACAGTGTTTATTTTATATAATAATATATTATATGGTATATTTAGCGTATTTCAAAGCTTATACATAACTCTTAATTTATGGAAGAATCACACTTAACATTATTATTAGGCCGCCTAGTGCGAAATTCTTGCATATAAATACATTAAATGTGTTGGTTTAAAAAAATTATTTGCAATTGAATAACATGGTTCATATTTAAACATAAATGACTTTAACCTTGCTAAAAACTATTTATATACATATCACATGGAATGTAGGATAATATATTATAAATTATAACAATAATTGATAATATAGGGACACACTCTCAAATACCTTTTTAAAATTCGCAATACCTGATTTGATGGTAAAAGTAAAAAGCTGTTGAACGCAAATTTACGTATTTTACTATTTTTTTTCGATGATCAATCAGTATTACGTGTTTATAGTAATACACAGGTATATAAATAGATTAGATAATAGATCTATTTCGTAGCAGCCGAAAGTTGTATAATGAGCATCATGACTATTTCTACAAGTATTATTGTTTTGTAGTAATGATCGTATAATATTATAATGTATCGCACTTATCGTAGTATTGTGATTATGAAACAACAATAATTAATTTTCAAATATTAATTATACATTATTATATAAATTCGATCCCTTCGTACTTATGATCACCAACTTTCGTTTCTGGTACTAAAACATTTCCATGAATGTCAAATACCATCATGTATGTTGACGTTTTGCCTTCAAATTCCTCCGACTTTAAAGCTATTATTAGTTGATCGTCTGTACCAGGAATCCATTTAAATGATGAAAATCCGTGCGTGGGTACAATTTCACCGACATGACGTACCTATGAATAAAAAGGTTTTTTTAGTTTTGAAAATGCATCATATTAAAATTACTGAAATATGTACATGCCACATAATATCTCTACAGCCTTTTAGAATCGGAATATGTATATTATGCAAATTCTAAATCCATAATTCATGCTTAAAAAATGTATTCAATGTGTAAAATGATCACTTACATCAATATTGTTAAAATCTTCATCTGCTAGAATCATTATATTAGTTCCTTTGGTCTCGTCAGTCTTCTCATGGTACTGTTCAGAACTAGCCCGACGAGGTAAAAACAACCATTTCTTTAAAGTATCAGACCATCCAGAAGACTCGTGGATTACATATCCTGAAAGCAAAAGAGAGGTGGTGTGAGTCATTACTCATGGTTCAAAGCAAAACATTAATACTCATAACTAACAAAAAATCCCGTTGACTTTTTAATGCGTTCTAATTTATTTTGTTTTACATTTTTTGAAAAACATGGAAATATTTTTTACCTGGGAAGTGAATACTTAGGGCATGCGCCATTTTATTATAATTAGAACGCCAACTTAAATGCTCAACAACTCCATGTGTGGAAATTCTCTTAACATACTGTGGATTAAAATTGACTAATTCCCCGGCAGAAGTTGTCCACTCTTTCCCCAGTCCACCAACATACAAATGACCATCTTTTACACACGTCCACTCACACTTAAAACCTGTAGTAAAGGTACATAAAATTCAGTAAAATATTTTAAAGAATTTGACGTTACTTGTAAAATTTGTGGTTTTATACCATTGACATATATATACATACCATTAAAAATTAATATCACACGTCATTTTAAATATTTTATGCATGTACATAATTCGCACAAGAAAAACGTACCTTTATTCACAGTTCCATTACCATCAGCAAGAATTACCCATGGGATGGGCAAAACTTCGTCTGACTCCGTAGTAACTAAATGGTAAATAATCCCTGTGCGGTCGTCACAAGTATACAATTTGTTATTAAACGCTTGCAATTCTGATAACTCCATGCCTCTTCCACCTTGGTTGAGGTCGGACTTAATTACAAGAGGTTCACCTCCATCCCAATCAACTGTTATCTATTGAAGCACACAATATAACGAAATACACAATTAATTCATTTACTTAACTCATTTACATGCACATATTTGGGTGGAATTTTCCATACTATTCAAATCATTTGCTTTAAATGGATTTGTGCTTAAATATTAAATCTATCATTATTATGTATATGTACGTACCTTAGATTGTTGAGCATTGTCTTTATTGTACTGGAGGTAGAGGCTTCCCCGTCTAAGATATGAAATCCATTTTCCTGAAGTTGTTTTTGACTCCTGATCTAAATCTGATATTATTCCTATTCTATACTTAATTCCCTTTTCGGTGGTGACCGGCGGTGTTAAGGGATATTTAAAGGTATATTGGTAATTATTGCTATTTTTTTGTGCGGCCCAAAGAAGAGAGCCCCTTTTCCCTCCGATAGGAATACTTGAGACTGATACAGTTTCTATAAATAAATAATAATGAAGCATGAGACACAAAAAACTCAAGTTAAAAAAAATTATAACAACATTTGATACCCATGACTTTTGTATTTGTACTTATTCTCTTTATTATCTTTTTTGTATCTGTTATGTGTTATGCATGTACATACATATTTAACAAGCGACTACAAACACGTGGATTTGTGTCGAACTAAAGAAATTATAAATGATCAATCAATCAATACAATAAACTGACCAATATTTTGTACGGTAGTGTCAAATGTCAAAATTTGAATGTCAAATATAATATTGTAGATGTGTAAAAACCAAAATTATTAGTTTGACTTGAATATTTTGCTCAATTAGTTGTATACTATGTTGATTCCAATTGTTCATGCTTGATTCAATACATAATATTATTATAATGCAAGTAATATTTCATTAAAGACAATAAAATTCAAAATTGCAATGGTTGCATGTTCATTTGCATTGTTTGAAATACTTTTGGAATACCAAGACAATTTAGAATTCATACAATCCTTTTTAACTATTCCATATTGCATACTTATATTGAAACGAGACACAAAAGAGACAAAATAAATAAAGTGTAGATATAGATAAGTATAACTGTAGTTTGACGTAAGCAGACTTACCATGAGTAGGCAAAGAGATATAGAGAAGTCCGATGACAGTGAAAGCGATTATGACTATAATAACTTTAGATTGGAACCTTAAGGTAGAGGAAACACGATATGTTGCAGGTGTTCTAACAACTTGTCGCCATTCTGATAAATTCATGGTTATTTATTATTACTGTATAATATATTATCCATACTTAGATCCTAATTAAGATAACTAAACAATTAAACAATACAACTAATAATATAAAACATTATCGAAAATGTCTACAAACTATCTATATAGGAAA
The DNA here is from genome assembly GCA_034698285.1 of Sminthurinus bimaculatus. Lineage (NCBI taxonomy): Eukaryota > Metazoa > Arthropoda > Collembola > Symphypleona > Katiannidae > Sminthurinus > Sminthurinus bimaculatus. The sequence goes on along the minus strand of JAQIVE010003336.1, from coordinate 6,698 downwards.
TATTCCTAGGAAGGGAAATTAAATGGGCCAGTTTCAAAAGGTTCTTTCCCGCCTTCCGTAACCTCAGGCCAGTGTTGTAAAATCACCAGTTTTGGTCTAAAATCACCAATTTTAGGTAAAATTACCAGTTTTGGTCTAAAATCACCAATTTTGGGGTAAAATCACCAATTTTGGGATTAAAACATACATTTTGAAGTCGGAAATGCATTTTATTGTATTTTAGACTTTTGGGTTTCACTGACACTGAATTCAGTCGACTATTAAGTGGGTATCAGTTTCAGTGACAAAAAATCAGTGTTTACAACACTGCCTCAGGCTATTACTGTACATTTTTTACATTTTTGGCAGCTTTCAGTTATCAGTAGCCCTGTGCTGTGTAAATACTTGAAGAACTTGGGATCTCAAAGATTTTGTGTATTTACAGTACAAAATACTGAACGTTATATCCATTGCATAACTAAACTGTACTTAAATTATGGATGGTGAAAAGATACGGGGAAAAGTATTGATCTGCCTATAGATGAAAATATAAATTTAAAAAAATGGGATGAAACAGGCTCGATTCAACATTTTACAGGCTTGAGAGCAAAACGCGAATTCAACTATAGTTGTTTCTTGTGTTTTCACATTTCACGTTTTCTGTGCATTACTTAATGAAAAAAGATTTACCTATTGCTTACTCATAAAAATACACAATACAATTTGGCATTTTGCATTCTAATGTTTTTCAAACACAATTTTAGTCATGTTTGTATTTAATCAGACAATTTTATGGCAAATACGACATTTTTTAGGGCACAATAATGCGGCGACGGGACTCTGGGTGCATGTATGATGTGTCAGCACGTCACAAACTGAATACATATTTCGACGACATCGACTAAAAAACCAATTGCAACAGTTTCGATCACTCCCCTGGGTCTGCTTGAAGCAAAAGGTGTCCAGGCAACCTTCGTTGCATCCCTTGAGTAAATCTGCATGTTTTGACCCTGTCTTACAGTACTCAACTATACTCGAAACACATTCATGATCTTTTCGCCCGTGACATCGTAGCTTTTCTAAATCAGTCACCGTGTATAATCAAAAGATTCAATGTCAATTTGGAAACCTTGAATAAAATACTTACGTGCTAAAATATCTCATTGTTTACTTAAAATCGGATTGAGACACTACATTTAAAGTTTTTAAAATAATTTTTAAATAATGTTTTTGACGTCATAATCGCCACAATCAATAATAATGTTGACTTTCCATCACAGATTATTGTTCATCAGCGTGTATAAAAAACCTATGTAGGTATGTGTATTGTGTACGGATATTATGGACTTTTGAAAACTTACGAATTCCAATAGTCGTGTTGATTAGTCCAGTGTGAATAAGAATTGCAGTGATAATAAAATACGTCCATTTCAACATGTTGATTTTGGTTTGACGTCACATAAGTTATTGTGTCATTTATTAGGTGCAGTTTATTTTTGCGTTTTTATCCAAAACAAAACATAGATACTCACATTCCCATGCATTTGATTACATGTTAAAATCATGTTTGCTGTGATTTTTGTGTTTATTTACATACTTCAAAGCTATTTTTTTATAGTTATTACTGATTTTTCACCGTTTATTTATTGACACTCTGTTGACCACCTGACTTTTCATATCTTACTTGCCACTTGTTATTTGATGCAAACTGATTACTGATAACTAAAGCTACTTTTTACCTCTCTTGTTAATCACAGGACTGACTGAAAATTTGTGCATGCTCGATTGTGCCAATACACAATACATATTATGCATGAAATACACAATACTTATTTACAAAATATCGTGTATTATGTATTATGTACGACTGTCAATTACCAATGACTTTTTAAAGACGAGTAGCATATATTATATGACTTGCAAGGGTAAAGTGCTTCATTTTTTCTCAGAATTGATATCTACGCAAAACTCTATCGGTAAATGTTTATGAGTCACACGTCACAAACACACATTTAACATGATATGGATAGAGATATACAAGATAATACAAATACAATATTATTGTAAACAATTCCTTCGAAAACTCCACAATAAAAATGCATTCAAAATGTAAACATAATTTATGTACATAAAACATCCAATCTGTTCGTCATCCGCCAAATTATGCAAAACGCATAAAACGAAACGTTTGCGACTTCCACTTTTGTCTTCTTCAAAATATTGAGCATATTATGTTTATTTTTAGTAATGTTAGGGCGTTTAATTACGATCGATTGGTAGATTATGTAAATTGTAGATTTAAGTTATCAGCGAATGAAGTACAAGAGTACAACTAACATAAATACGCAGCTTTCAAATATTATGCTCGAAGAGCTGACTATCATAATTTTTATCATTTTGCATCTCTATTCTCTATCATTACTTATTTATAAAAATTTGGTCATTTTTGTGAAAGCTTGCCAGTTGACGTTTGACTTGGATATATGACCCTTAGAAAAGTTTGATGTAAATACTTAAGTACTACTAGTATTACTTTTAAGTAGTAAGTGACAAATTGGCGATTAAAGTTGAAATTGTTACATTTCATCCTGCTAGATGGCCCTATCGTGTCTTCAGTTAAAAACAAAATCAAACTGCATAAAACATCATAATATTATCGTTACAGAGTATAAAGACGAAAAGTTTAGTATAGTATCACTTGGTTTTATATCACCATGTATTTATTCCATTTATAGCGTGTACAGTGTACAGTGTACAAGAATACATACCATGTCATTAGATTTTTTCCTCGGTCGGTATCGGTAGGCCTACAATCTAAACTATTGATGGATAGATAAATACAGATAGATGGAAACGAGCTCGCGGCCAATTTCTTTATCTTTTCTCTTCCATTCCTTCATTCATTCATTGATCCTTTCTCCTCCTCAATAATAACATATGTACATATGTATGTACATACTAATCGTAAACTTGAATAGTCTCAATCAATTAGTTTCATTAAGTTCTTCTTGTTCATCCAGGACCGACAATACTGCGGCTTAATGTATCAAGTATCGAAAATCAAGATGTGCTGCTGAGGCCTTCACATAATACACATTACACATCTATAGTTACATGCATAATATAATGTATACTTTTGTTCACGCCAGTCATATAGGTGCTCATTTTCTTTTTCTTCTCCCGTTTTAATCCACTAAATAGCATTAATATTATCATCATCAGCATAAAATCTCCACGTGTGGGAGCTTTACTTTTACTTTCCCGTCCTTCCTTCTCTTTTCTGTTTTCTGATCTCCTCTCCACACATATACAGATATATGTACGGTGCATACGGCGATGGAGAAAAAAACTACAAAGGCCTTCCGCCGGCATGGACAATACAAAAAAGACGATACAATGCAACAATGCAACGCATTGTTGCATTACAGGTATAGGAAAAGTGAATAGTGAATAGTTATGATATTATACCTACACATTTGTTCCGATTCTCCAGTAACTTTCGTTGAATTTCAATAATATACTGTTGTGTATATTATTTTGCGCGTAAAACTAATAGAGAAATATGTAAGTTTTGGTACCATTCTCTTTTTGCAATGTTTAAATTAGTTTTAAGTGCCAATTATTATTGGTGTAGTGTCGTGTTACTAAGAGCGGATAGTATCAACCAATGGATAACTGATATTGAACCCATATCAAATATGTATTCCTAATTCCAAGTATAATGCATCATAACTGTGTGTAGTGTGTACTATTTATACTGTATTGAGTTTCTCAATTTCCATCAGCTTAAAAAAGCCAGATTTGATCATAGATCATAGGCGGACTAGACCCCTGGGCCCTTAAACTTTTCTCACGCATGTACACAATAAATGGAACCTTTTGGTGAAAATTCAAAAAGTACGGCCTCAGGTCAGGCCCAGCTTCAGGTCATCATTCCAACTATGAATGTGATCAGATCACTGAGGGCAAACTTACAATGTTAATGAACAACAAATAAAAAGAAGTTTTGCTAAAACGTCAAAAGTTATAACAAAGCCATCATTTACAAAATAAGTGTCATATATTTATGCCTGCAAATTTTGCGCTTTATCTGAGTGATTTTGTGGAGATAGGGGTGAGAGTTTGACCGAGTTTAACAATAGAAACTTCACTTTTGTTTTTTTAAGGTCTGGGTTATTTTCACTCAGTTCCGTGATAAGCTTGGTCATGCAATGTTATCCTGCTATTTAAGAAGACACAAAAGACAAACGTGTTCACCATGAATGAGTATGGTTAAAGGTGGCTAGAAAATAGTTTAAAATACATATCTGTCATATCGTATGTATGTTTACCTACAAGTGCGTATTTTCTAAGTACATATTATGTTCATCAAGTTGGGTTGTAAAGTTTTAAGTTTGAGAACGAAGACTTCATTTCATAACATTTCATCATGTAGTGTAATACATATTATGCTAGTGAAAACTGTTACCTTTTCCCAGAATTACCATAGAATAAAATCTACTAGCTTTGTACATAATCCATGCATAGATACTTGGATGCATAAATACCATATTATGAAGTACATAACTATTAATATTTTCTATACTTCAATTTGATATGTAAATCAAAATCAGAGCTCCAGCCTAAACTGTTCGGTATCTCACAGAGCGATCAACACGGCGGATGCATACCTAAAGTGTGCATGCATACAGCAGACAAGAACATAATATGAATTTTCCTTGTGCATGAAAATTAAAGACACTGATGCATGTATGTATGTATCATGCATGTATATTCTTGCAGGTAAGTCCGTTGGTTTTACTCCATGTTGTAAAACCTAAATATAATAATACACCATGTACATTGTACGTGTATAGATATGCATGTGCACATACCGGCGTATATATACAATGTATATTATACATAGTGTGTGCATATTGAACACGTTGCTCGTTGCTCCAACAGCCAGAGAGTCAGTGAGGCAGCAGCAAGTGAGGACGATTAATATTTGTCCAGTGGATCAAAGATCATGACAGAAGCTTTCAAAAGGAACTCCGCCCACGTGAAACTTTCTCTCTACAGTTAGATACATATGAATTGTATGTATATATTATATATTATGCGTTATGCATTTCGTCTTCGTCTTTCCTCTCCCCTAAATTTAAACTCTGGGATTTTTATCTAGGAATCAAGTCGTGATATACCTGTCCATAATAAAACGTGTTCACTGTGAAAAAACAACAGTCAGTGTAATACGTGTGCACGTTTATCCACCAAACTATGTATGTATCCACATATCTTTCTGCATCTGCTTGAACTGCTATAACGATTCAAAATAATCAACATTTTTCAACTTTCATAAATGTTTGTTAAAAAATATTTTCAGCATTCCAAAATTTTGTTTTCGTTTTGTTTTCAGATACGCTTGCATTAGTATTCCGAAAGCTCAGGACAAATCAATATTATGTAGTTGAGGAATGGGGAAACGTTTTAGGAAAGTGACAAATCTTTTTCCAAGGACTGCACACAAAGTTTATGTAATAAAATATTGTATAATTTGTATTATTGATGAGCGTGAACATGGATAGGGGAAATACGCCGAAAAATGTAGTTGAATTTCTCCTCGGAGAAATGTCACGATGAGAAACAAGTGAGGGTGAGTTAGGATGGTCTAGGACGATGAAAAGGAAAAAGAAAACTGCACACACGAAGCATAATAAATGAAAAAGTATCAAGTACGTGACCAATGATGATGATGATGATGATTCTTAGAGGGGCAACAAGGCAACAGATGAAGATCTTTCCTTATATAAAAATACTTTTGTCAAGCTTTTCTATCCATTAAGCTTACTTGCTCCATCAAACCAAAGCGATCTGTGCGATGCTGTAAGTATGCTGAGGGCCAAGTAAAGTGTCTTGTGGTTCTGACTCTCTGACATCTGACAATTTTTCTGTAGGTGAGAATCATCAGTTATCCAGACGAGCAGGCGGTCGGTCCGTGATGGATCTTTAGCTGGTGACGGTGACGGTGCGAGAGGGTAAAAAGTACGAGACCATACATACATACATATTCATGTATGTAGAGAGAGCCAAACCGTTGTTCACTGTAAGGCCCACAGTGTATTACTTATTGTTAGTATGTGTGGAGAGAAGAGAGTAAAAAGATACCTGCAAAGTTAAAAAAATTGAATGATTATTATTACCTTCTCATCTTCACCACAGATACCTACAAAACGGAATTTCTTTGACAGCTTTCTCTCTTCAAAGAAAATACATAAAATATGCATATTATGCAGTTATTGGCACACATATAATACAATCATTGCAACTAATGATCATTCAACAGGGACTTGGTAAAGAGGACGATAATTTAGATGTTTGACATTGGTTGTCCGTTTAATTTTTAGTTGATCTTGTCTCTTGTCCGACAAAATTGAGACTTTTGAGTTTAAGAGGATTGAGAGATTTTAATTCTGAGCTTACGAGTTACGAGATGAGACGCGCTCGTGTGGCAGAATTGATCGACCAAATTAAAAGCTTGACTACTCTGAATTCCTTCCTTTTTTCAATGCAGATCGTGGACGTCGATTCTCTTCGGACTCATTCATGCATACATAACAGTACATTTAGTAACTTTTTACTTGATGAATGATGAAATATTCATTAACCTCTTCTTTACCGAATTAAAGGAGACGTCGTAGACCCCCCTTTCATATAACCTTTCATATGGAAGTCGACCC
>JAQIVE010003335.1:0-17057 GCA_034698285.1 Sminthurinus bimaculatus | reverse complement strand
ACCCAAAGGACTGATATGACAGCCTAAGGCTTTAAATTTTCTACTTTTTTACTAGAATGGCATCATCTAGTGTACACGCAATTTTTCAAATGGAAAAATATTTTATAGTTACTATATCTACACATAACAGCGCGGCTAGATTCTGGATAAGCATTATATTATGTGTATTATGTACACATTTTACTCCCGCCACCATCTTGAATTTATATCTGTACCTTGTAAAAAAATCTAAAAGATCGAGTATATAATATATAAACTTGGTTCCAAAATAAAATAAAATATTGAGCATTTTGTGAAAAGACGAGGCCTTCAAAAGTTCTTCTGAGGTACATATGTACAAACTATAAGATACACATGATATAAGACGTACGATGTGTATAGACTGAAGACCTCGACTTTGAAAAAAGAGAAACATTTTTTCCCTCAACTCCTCTCTCATTCATTCGCTTTCTCTTCACGTCCTCATTTACTTTTACTTTTACTTTCTCTTCCTTTCCCTCGTCAATGTTCAACTTGGACCTGACTCTCTGGCTTCCTTTTTCCATCCAAGAGACATTTTTCTCTGTCGTATTCAACCTTCCATGTATTTCTGTTTCTTTCGAAATGAAGCAAGTTTTTCTTTCCTTGAGAAACTGTTGTGATGTGTGTACAATTTTTTGGAGCTCTCAAAGTTTTAACTCTTCCTTTACTTTTTCTCCTCTCATTTCATTAGTTGTTCCATTAGTATTATAGTTTTTGACTTTTATCCTCACCCTTTCACCTGTCTTTCTCCAGTGTCAAACTAGTCAACTCTTTTTCCTTTCTTTTCTCTAACAGCAGCAAATTGATAATTGAATTTTTATTCAAAATAAATGAAAAAAGCCAGCGGTAAAAAAAGAAAATTTGAAGCCATCTAAACAAAATATAATGTGACAACTTCCGAATCAAATTAAACCTAGAGAGTTAATGGAAAATTGTGTTGCATGAAATATGAAGCATGAAATTTTTGATTCAAGATCTCGAAACAAAGCTGTGCATAATTTTATTGGTAATTGAATAAAATTTCTAGGATGTAAATTTTAAAAAATGTGTTTTTGTATTTTTATGGTATACAGCACTGAAAGCAGACCGGAAGAGGTTGAAGGCGGAAAAGTTTGAGCTGCTGAACCAAATGAAGCAGTTGTACGCGACGCTCGAGGACAAGGAACGAGAGCTCCGCGAGTTTATCCGAAACTATGAACAGGTACAGAAATCCAAGGTAAACGAAAATATTATACCAATCCAATTATTTCCACACACAAACAAACACAAACAAGGAGAATTTTGTGCATGTAAGTACATATGTAGTATTATGTATACAGTCAGTAGATTTGGTGCTTGTATATATATCTACATTCACCTTGTGTCGAATCGGACTTTAGAGATGGGTTGACGTTGACGTTGACGATGGCGACGACCACGCCAATGCTCAATTACAATGGGATTCAACGTGGGTGTTTGTGTGTGTTTAAGTCTGTGTCTGAACTTTCTTCATTTCTAAAGGCTTAACAAGTTCTTTCTCTTGTATAACAGAGGTAAATACTTACACATACACATACAAAGAAACCGCACTCATTCCTATCATTTTCCTAGAATTTTCTGCAGCCTTTTTTCTTCCTTTCTTTCTTTTGAGCCGCCTGTTCCTTTATCACGTTAATGTTTACCCACAATCCTCCTTTTTTCCGTTTGTGTGTATGGGAGGTCAAATGGTAGAGAAAACTTAGTTAATAATTTTGTTACCCACCACAACTTTATTTATTATAGAAATTTCAATAGGTAAAAATTTCTACTTCGAGACTTTTCCAGAGTTGGCGAATTTCGTTTATTTTTTTCTCCATAAACAATATTTGTACTTCTTATCTTTTGTCAGGGCTTTCTTTTTTTATTTTCAGACGTATAAAACTGTATTTATGTAGTTTCTAGGTAGTTAGATATACCTATAAAATACGCTTGCAGTTTACAGGCGAACAAATTCAGAAACTTAATTTCGAGCAGTGTGTCAATCTTTTGTCAACTCTTTTCAGTTTTTATCAGTGACATAACTTGAATCTAATGCTGTCGCAATGGGTTTTCTGTCTCATTTTTTCTCTTGTCGCTCCTTTCTCCGCGGTCAAATATTGTAATAAAAAATTTGAGATAGGGAGTGAAGCAAGGAAAATTGACTAACTGACACTCCAGCAGATAGAACCAAGGAAAAATGAGGAGCGAGAGGGAATATCCGTCAATGTTGACCTACTTTTTCTTTGCGTATTATATTTGGGTATTTCCTTGTCATATTCTTCCTCTTCCTCGTTTCTCTTTTATGTATGTATGTATGTATGTACCCATATGTGTCGGTTTTAAAATCCTCTCGACGACCATCAGCCTCCATTTTACTTTTTACGAGGCGAAGGATAAACGTAAAATGTAGACGAATATTCACGTAATTGTCAAATGTGTGAGCGAGAGGCAGGAGTATGAATGAATGCTGTCGAGAATGAGACTGCGAATGAGAGTGCGAATGCGAATACCGATGAGAATGTTTAAAAAATACGCCTGTATCCACAGTATATACAATATACAACATTTAATATATGTAGCAACGTTATGACACTATGTTACATCAACATATCCGTACATGGACTCACATAATGGTGAAAGTAGAGTTTAAATATGGAAAAGAAATGCAAAATATACAGTTGATACATATTACGTGTGTGTATAATTTTATGACGGATTTTCTTTTGTTTTCTTTGTCTATCTTTCCCTCTGCCTTACCAATGATAAGCAGCGATTGAGGGAAACTGAGGCCTCACAGGCATCTCTCCAGCGACTGGCGCTCGAGCGAGATGAGGCTGAAAGAGAAAGGTGAGATGATACTTTTTATTGTAAATTTGCCATGCTATTCTAAATTGCATGTATACTATTCTATGTTGCTGAAAAAGAATATACACATGCTATATGTCATCTCATTTTTACATTTTCAAATGAGCAACCTTTTGTAAATATTAGTTTTTAACTATGGAGACCTACGTATTTTCTCTGAAAGTTTCCTTTATTTTTAATTTCAACCTTTTTGTTTGCTCGTACCCTGGTACATAATATGAAGGATGAAAATAGTTGAAGTTCCACCTACTTAATTGCTTGTCCTTTTATTTTTCCCTACTGTAGATGGAACATTTTGAGACACGCCAGGGACGAAGCGGAAAGAGGACTTGCCCTTGCAACTCAACTCAATGTCCGTGAAGTCCAGGTTCAGCAGATGCAAGAGGAACTGCACGAAGTAAGAAATACTTAATACAGAAGCTTTACAAAAATATCTAGTTTTTTGGTGATATGTGATACATCAAGTCTATGTCCAACGTCCAGCTACTTTTCATACAATCTACAATGCACTGTTTCTGAACAAGAAAAATGTGGAAAACCTGGACAACGATTTTATTTTTTCCTTACTTTTGTATTATGAAAGTTGTGTCGTCTGCCTATCGAACTTGTTCATAAAATGTATGTAGAATGTAGAATACAATGACAATGTGCCACACAACATTGTACAAAGAGACGTTATTTATTTTTACCCCAATTCACCGTGTTTTCCATCTCCTTTAAATGTATGACTTGGCTTACATATTATTATAGTATATTGTATACATAAGTAATAGACATGTATGAATAAGATTTTTGAGTTGAGTGTGTGTGTCTTTGCAATTTGTCCCTTTCAGGCGAAGCGACAGTTGGCGCAGTATGGAATCTACTCTGAGTTGGATCGTGGCTCGAGTTCAGATCGCACAAACGCGGGGTCACATGCAACTTCTCACTACTCACTAGTCTCCTCTCTGACAGCCACATACGCCACAGTCGGTGGCGACCGAGCCTCCACCGACTCTGGTGTCAATCTCCGCGTCTCTTCCGAAGGAGATTCCGGTATAGTTATATACATGCTCACTTATACTCTTACAATAAACAGATCAGAATAATTGAATTAACACTAATCTATGACACATAATCCACTAACACAATGAATATGAACTTAACTCAACAATACATTTATACCGACTACAGAAAAGTTACTCAACATTTGTCTTGCGTACATGCATAGGTTATGCCCATCAGCGTGTTTCCGGCGGCGATGGACTCCAGACTGGAAGTAATTTATCCGATTCCGCTAACGAAGGTGAAAACACAATTATAAAATTTCCTCAAAAAAAGGTTCAACTGAATTCGTTAAGGACTTTGATTATCAATAGTTAATGGAAATCCTTCAAGAATCTGCTCTCTTTCTCAAAAACTTTCTCCACTCGCCCCACGAGCAGGTTTTTTTTGTACATAGAACTTTGTTTCTAAATATACTGTAGACTGTAGGCACAAAATCGCACAAAACGCCTAAAGAAAACAACTTGCACTTTTTTCCGGTCGAGAAAAGTAGGGAAAACATGACACACATTATTTCAGGACACCCTGTATTTTTATATAGGCTTCTGTATCAGTATAATATTATGTACTACTGAAATGAACAAAAGGTTAGATAATGTGTATCATGATTGTGATGTTATTATTCCATTGCACGTAACCTGTAGATCATAGAAACAAGAATATGCTCAAGTACCTCGGCATGGAATTCTAGATGAGAGGATTAGATACTATCAAACTAAGCCAGGGACATTTACTCCATTCCCAGTTGATGATTATTATGTTGATGCAAAAAACTACTTGATTTAAAGCCATGTACAATGTACATAAGCCTGCACAATATAAAATATAATATAAAGAAAAACATGGAGCTTCTGTGTATTAGGTATACTAAAAAAGACTATCTCTGTGCAGTAATCTTGCTAAAAAATGCAGGAGAAAGAGAGCGAAAAATTCCCACAAAGATAATGGACTCATCCTGAATTAGGGCATGAATTCCGAAAAATTGAGAGGAAATAGAACAGATTCTTTTAATGGTTGACAACGAGCACCGTTGCATTACAGACGAATGTATTATCATCATAATCATTATCACAGTTATATAATAATATGAAAGTATATATACATTATACATATACTGAAGAGGAAAGTAAAGGGAATGCAACTTTCTATTTCTTTTCTCGTTCCGCTCATTATCGTTGTCACCATTACATTATGCAAATTTGCATCACTTGGAATTGGAACTTGCATGAATGAACGACCGAGTGAATGGATGGCGGAGTGAATAAGTGACTCTGTGCTCTATATGAATGAATGAATGAATTGAATTTTTACATGCTAGGTTGTATAATTTAATTAGGTTAATGTAAATTGCCCAGATTAAACTGAAAAAAGGAGACCTCCATAATGTATAATATTTTTCTCTTTTTAATTTCAGCCATAAGTTTAGACATGTGTGGTGAAGGTTCCGGCGACGGAGATTCAATGTCAGGTTAGCCCAATTTTTATAAATTACCTCAAATTTGAAAGGACAAATATAAATACTGTGATGGTAGTTGAAAGTCTAAAAACACTCTGAAAAAAACAGAAAAAATGAATGGCCTATGTATTTTACTTTTTTTTTCACTAAATGTACATAGTTATCAGCACAGCAACACTTCCTCAACTATTTGCCACACCAAGGGACAGCCCTGGACCTCTTTCCTACTCGTCGTTTACTCGGTCTATGGATACAAATGCTTTATCGAGGTCAGCGGAGCAGCTTCTGGCGGCCGAAGCAGCTGAACACCGCCGTAAAAGTGGCAGAAGAGATTTAGGTCGTGCGGCCGCGGGAGGTGCAAAAGGAGCCTGGGGCAGTATATCAAGAGTCTTTGCCCGAAATAAGCACCGGAGAACTCTTGACCCAACTTTATATGATAGTATGATTAACAAAAAATATCATCTTATAAAATTCCAAAGTTGCTCAAAACCAAAAAAGTAAAACGGAAATGTATACGGAATTTCAACATATCATGATATAATATGCATATTTTATTTTTCAAGGTATTAATACTGGTCAGAGGTCAAGTTGGTCCCCTCAAAGTTCCGTTCCTGCCTCTCCCCTCAACGAGCAGGAGAGTTATGCAGATAAACTGAGGAATCTCGAGGAGGCCGCTACATTACCCATGGAGCTGTGGCGAGCTGGAATGGTTCAAGCCTTTTTGGAGGTCATTATCTAAATATTACAAACTTCGTTTATACTCTCGTACTCTTTGCTATACTAATGCAAATGACAACAAATATGCCAAAATATGAATAGGTGAGCCTTGGAATGCCGCAATATGGTTCTCGGTGTGCGGACAACATTAAAAGTGGAAAAGTCCTACTCGAGCTGTCCGACTCGGAGTTGGAAAGTGAGTTGGGAATTTCTCATCCTCTGCACCGCAAGAAGCTGCGGTTGGCCATTGAAGAGCACCGAAACCCCGCACTCGTCCGCTTTCCCTGTACTGTTGAGCTGTCACACGTGTGGGTGAGCAGTGAGTGGATCCACGACGTGGGCTTACCGCAGTACGCCGAAAACTTTGCAGCCTGTCTCGTCGACGCTCGACTCCTCGATCACCTGAGTAAAAAGGACCTGGAAAAGTATTTGGGAGTAACTAGAAAGTTTCACCTAGCTGCGATCGCCCACGGTGTTCATCTACTTCGAATCGTTGCCTACGACAGACAGGTTCGAAATTCTTCATCCTTCAGATGAAATATTCCTGAAAATTCAGGAAAAGTGTGGGCTTCGATATTACCTTGCGGCTTGTCTAACATTGATACTAATTGTTTGATTGTAATTCTCTCTTGTCTAGGCCTTAGCTGAGAGGAGGCGTCATTGTGAGAATGATCCTTTAGTCTGGACAAATCAACACTTTGTGCAATGGGCTCGCAGTATAGATTTAAATGAATATGCAGATAACCTAAAAGGTATAAACATACAGTTGGAAGTGTAGAAAAATTCTTAAAATATTTTACATTTTTCATTTGTAAATTAATTGCAAATTACAATAAACATGACCTTTTAATTCTTAATTGTCCAGGGTCGGGAGTACACGGAGCGTTTGCAGTTCTAGAACCGTCTTTCAATGGTGATACATTGGCTTCGGCTATGGGCATTCCTCCATCGAAGCAAATAATTCGAAGGCATCTCACAGCTGAACTCGACGCACTCCTTAACCCAGCCAGGTATATCACGTAAACACACAAAATCTCTCTCTTTATGGGATGGTCTACTTCCATGTTCAGTGTTCAGAAGTCCGAGGTTTCCATCATAACCCTAAATGTCCTATTTACCATTTTATTATATATACATATGTTGTACACTTACCGTTAGCATGAAAACGATGTAAGTACACTATTACACACTCATTTGTAGATGTGGGTCATGATGATTTCGCTCCTGAAAAGAACTTTCATGTTAAAAAGCAATAAAAATCTCTGCTCTCTCTCTATCTTTCTATATTATACATATTATTAGAACCAAACCTATTAGTAAATTGCTTGTGTTGTCTATGTGTAATTATTGCGAATAACTATACCTACAATTTCTTGTAACAATAGTTTTCTGTCTAGTACCACACATTATGCGAAAAAGCTGAATATAATGAGAGTGATACTATCAGTGTGTAGTTTACATACTGGAAAGTCATTAAATAAATAATACAGAGATAATACATAATATGAAAAAATAAGTTAAATGTGTTATGAATGTTCATAATATTATAGTCTTATTTGAAAAACAAGCATTATTAAATGATTCAAAAACACTTTTAGGGCCAAAATTACTCAACAATATCGGGTCACAAAATCCCGGGCACCCGCCCCCTCATCTGCACCCGGAATCGGCAGCAGTGGAACCCTCACAGATAAGCAACGGTCCGACTCCCTGGGACGAAACGCACTGAACGACAATTTCCGCAGGAGCAGTGACGACAACCGCCGACGAACTTCACTTAGAGTAAGATTAGCCCAACATATGTTATAGATAAACTAATTATTAGATATCAACTTGACTAACATCTAAGCTTAAAATATTATGAAATATTAAATAAATAACTATTATGGTAGAAAATATTTTCAATTCACACCGCACAGTTTTAATAAAGGTTTTCTCAAAGTTATATTCACAAGTGCACATAAAATCCAGTAACCGTAAAAAAGCAAAGCACATTTGAGTAGCGACCATATTATTAGTGCTAAGAAATATAAAATGAACCAGAATTAACAAGTAAAAGTGAAAGTGAAATGAAGTTACCAGAGAAAGAAAATTAATATTGTGAGATGTCTATAGAAACCAACCTTGTTGGCAGGATAAAGGAATTGAGATTAAGTTGGAAAAGCTAATAGGTAGCCATAGTCACGCGTAAAAAGGCAAACCTTCATAAAGATAATACATGATGTCATATTGCGTAAATAAATTATACAGGGAAATCAGAAAAGATTGAGCAAATTTTGATTTAAGAAATTACTTCAAAGCAAGAAATAGTTTTCAAAGCGGAAACATGCAGAATCATTTTTATAAGATGCGAAATATACGACAAAAATGATAAAACTGATAACAGTGCTAAATAATGATTGTCAATCGTTGTTATTATTGTTGATTGTACAAAAACGTCAATGCAAACTAAAAACTTGATTATTGACTGCCCATTAAAAATGTGAAAAGAAGGCAAGCGTATAATGTATGGATATGAATATTTTTAGGTTGCAGGTATATACTACTAAACCTACTAAACTATAGCTAAGCATACTAAAGATAAATACACATTGTACATTGTACATACTTCGATATATATATATATGTAAGGAGGCGCATTTTCTACTCGGATCCAAAGAGTAAACAATATAAGAGTCCAAAAGTGAAAGCATGAATACATATTATAGAGAATTATAGGTGAAAGTAAAACGAAAGCTATATTATGATAATACAACAGTATAAAAAGATATCAAATTAGAGTTTAGAAGCTATTATAATAATATAATATTATACATCATAAAAAAGTACATACTGCTTTTGTGTATACAAAAAAATTTAATCAACTTTGCCATATTGGCTGTGTATCGTTACTCACAATTTATCAAGTTGACCGTTCACTTTTGACATTTTTACCATAACGTTGCGTGTTTATGCATGTCTAAAGCAGCACATGAAAATATGTCAACTTTTGTATGATTTGCTACATAAGCTAAAAGTTACATCCAATGTTTATAAAGTATTGTTGGAATGAAATCAAAATGTGAAAGTTTTGAACATGTTCAGAAAAATTAAGACTAAACTGTATTATTGCAAAGATATATATTATGTATTATGGTCTACATAATTTTAATCACTAATTTTTTAAATAGTACCCATCTATATCATTATATTCGCCGTGTATAGTGAGATTCGTAGCTTTATTTAGTAATATACTTATTAGTTTTACTTACATTATCTTAAATACATTATAAAATTTCGCGTTTCAAAGATTGTTTAAGGTTACAATTTACTATAAATTACTTACGCCGCTTTCCGTACAATATATTTGGATTTTTAGCTATTATACCAATATAAAAAACCATGTATGTTTATTAACTTTTGTTAACATTTAATTAACTGGTTGTTTCTTTGTTTTTTCTCTTTGTCTCTCTCTTTTCGGCTATTTAATAACGAAAAAAACTTCATCATCATCTTCCACGTTACAACAACTGAAAAATTAATCACCCTGTGCTACTACTACAATTCTTCTTCTTTCTCCTTTATCGAATGACCAAAAAACTCCTTTGAATCAATCATGGCATGGTATCTCTCTCTTTCTGTGTCGGCGATGATAATGACGAAAATAGATGATGATGACTCAGAAAGTAAACAAATTTTACAAAACCTAATGATAATAATTTACAAAAATAAATAAGAATGAAAATTATGTTATAAGGAACCAAAAAAAGTCACCATTGCTGCTTTTGTGTATTTTTCTTGTGAAGTGAAACGTGTTGTTGTGTTGTTGTGAGTTAAATTATGATTATGCCGTATATACTAATGCCATTTTCTTGTCAAGTGAAACTTTTGTTATCTTATTCTTTATTTTACTGGCATAAATAATTGCATTATTCTTTTGCAATAATTACCTTGTTGGTTTGCCTTTGGCCAAGAACACCACAAATTTACATTGTAATAATTACATATTATTTATACATATTATTATTATGTACTGATATTAATTTGAAACACCTTAAAAAGTATGATGTATACGTATTGTGTGAACAGAGTTGTGTTGTGTATTTACACAGAAAGTAAGTAGCAAAGATAACAGTTTTTTAGAAAAAAAGTTGATGCTAAAAACCTTTATTCTGGAAAATAAACAGTGCTAAACTGATTGATTTTTTCTCTCGCTGTCGGCGACCAAACTTGAAACACTTTCTCTCTTTATCTTTCTAAGTACAACTTTCCTCCCGTTCTTATTATCTACCATAATAATATAATCTTTTGAATGACTTGAATGAATGACTTTTTAATATTGAGTAAAAACGTAGCTTCTTCATTTCGAAGCCTTTCCCTTTTTAGTTTATCGATGTTGGGCATAAAGTTTCATTCTTAAATCATTTTCTCTCTATTTTGACTACAGTTTAGTAGCCGATATTTTTTGCTACATTTGTGTGTTGTGTGGTGATTGTGCGTGATGTGGGTCAGTTTTGCTTATATCATAATAATAATTGAATAGTTTAAAGTCGACATACATATTGGTCTGTAAAAGTTCATCTTTTTAAACTTTTTTATTTTCACTTATCGTCGTAAGTAATTATCTCCTGTATGAAACTAAAAGTAGAAAGATCTGCCCTGTCTATCATCAGTTTTCTAATTCTTTTCAACCAACATCTTTTCCATCTTCTAGATTACACACACTGTCAACCATATGTGTCACTCAGATTTCTATAAACGAAAACGAAGGAGAAAGTAACTTTCTCCTACAGATATTACATAGATTTTGTTTCCGAAATTCTTATTGACTATGTTTAACACAATTATTTTGGTTTGTTTGTGGAAGCCCTCTTTGCCTATATGCCATGAAGTGAGTCGTGGCTTCTCTTTAGATACAGAAGGTTTTATAGCCCTCTCGTATCCTGTTTTTTTTTGCACACGTTTGGTAAAAAGTAGTATAAATATATACATAGCTGCTCTGTACAAAACTAATCTCGCGTGTCTTTCCCTGTAAAACGGCTAGCAGTAATTTACAGTAATGGTGCTCTACTTTCCTTTTATCTAATTTGATATAATATTAAATTATACTACTTACTTCTAATGTCTAATATCTTAATAATCCTTTTCATTTCCCAAAACTAATTTATTAATCAATCGTAACATTTTTTCTTTGGTTTTTCCTCTTGTAGTTTTCTACTTGGAGGTCACAGGTATTAGAAATTTTATCACGAGAAACACAGCAACAACAGAAAACAAGACACAAAAAAAAACAAACAACTCTACAAGAACTCAACACTCATTATTTCATTTTTGATAATATCATTATGAACACTATTGAAAAAGTTTTATGTATATAGTCATCTGATGCAATTTTAAAGTGCATGTTTGTATTGTATACAATGTGTGTGCAATTTGCATGCTGTATTTTTAATCATTTTACATTTGAAATTTGAAATATAAATGTATCAAATCAGAATTTTTAGGAATTCGACTGCATTGATGTTACAATCTCAATGTATTTTTTTAAATTCTGCTGTCTTTGTATACACAGTAAATGAACTAAAACGTAACTTGCACCTAGAGTTAATAATATAAATAATACGTGTATGTATAAGTATGATATGACTCTTCTGTTTCAAATTTCTAACAATAAAATTCATTGAATTTCTTGCAAAATCTAGGGATCGTTGAGTCGCGCGTTGGGACTGAAATTGAAGCAGGATCTATTGAATCGTCGTCAAGAGGAGAAGCAGCATTCAGAGGAGTTCCTAGGTGCCGTTGGAATGCTTGGCCCCCCACCTCCCCTTCCGGACCGAAGACCCGAAAAGTTATCCTCCCACCCACAGACCAATACAAATACCAACGGCAGTTTATCCAGTCAAAGTAGCAGTCTCCATCGTCATAGTAGTAACCATAGTAGCATGGATACGCCCCTACTTGACGACTTTACCTCATCAATCCTTCTCCAGTGTAAAAGTGGAAGTAGCAAACTCCTCAATAGTCATTATCAGACTCCTCAACCCCAAACTTTATTACAGCCACGACCTCAATCAGTTCTCGGGGTCATCGGAAGTTCCTCATCCTCGTCATCGAGACAAATGGAGGCGGAGCGAGAGCGAGAGGATAACAATCATCATCATCCCGATCTTAGATTGAACAATAGTGAGGACTTGGGAAGTCGAAGTAATACAGACAGTATGGAAAAATCTAGTTCCGGTTCTGTGTCCGGTTCTGCCTCTGGTCTCTCAAGCACGAGTACCGACTTGAAAAAACAACAGCAGCAACACCGTCGAGTTAAATCAATAAGCAGTGACGCCGATCATATAGCAGTTCACACGCCCGTCTAGCATTTTAAATGTAACTAATAACTAATATAATATAGTGTGTATTAAGTCCTATTACAGTTATAATGACAATTATGATAATTATAAATACTATTATTTATTTATTTGTATATATAGATGTATGTTTATGCATTTTATGGTTAAAAAATCAGAGTAGGATAAAACGTGCAGAGTTTTTCAGTTAATTTTGAATATAGCCAAAGATTTCGATCCGTAAATGTCATCAATACACATCAAATGACAGTCCATTCGATTGTTGTATTGCAAAAAATACATAAAACGATATTATGTAAATATTGTAATGAGTCGACTTTAATACTCATATAGTGTGTATAATATGTGTGTAATTCATAATTTATCATTGAATTCGTTGGATTCCATAACATTATAACATGGTTGTTCAAGAAAAATTGGTATATGTATGCATTATGTATTATAAATCGAACCGGATCTTGTAATAAAGTTATCACGTATCAAAACATTGTAAAAGGATAACTTCATGTATCTGCTATAGAATATGTAAATTGTATTATTACCATTAGAATTAAAGAAATAGGCATGTAGTATGTTTTTAGCTTTAAGAAAAGTCTAAAGATTTTAATGTAGTAATACATAAAAAAGTATGATGTGTAAATAAATAGATTCAAGGTAGAACTAAAGAAATCTGTCGACTCTATTAAAACAAACAAAAACAAGTTGTTTATATAATATGTAAGATGTTGGGTTTTACTAATAATCTTTACCACAAGTTGTGCACACTTTCCCTAATTTCTCGACTATTTATAATAATTTGTGAAATATAAAAACTTCTACTAGATCCCAGCACAACTGAAAAAAAACTATCCCATGGCTTTTACAGCTTCTTCAATTTTTATCAAATGACCAAAAATTTATCCTGTCGACTGGAAAGATGCATGATATAATATCTTATGTATCTGACATAGACTTTCAGTCTACTCTATCAAAAAAAGGTGAAAGTGCAGTAAATTTATAAATCTACAAAATTTATAGTCATAAGTAAATATTAGATTGAGAGAATTAAAAAACTATACGAGACAGTAATCATAATATTATTATTTATGCTTGTGTCTTTCTTTACAAGTTGAACCTGTTGTTTATGTGATTATGTTTAGTAAGATGATTTTAAATGTTGTTATCATTATAGACACACTTTTATCCATTGGAATTTGCAATATACTACACAATAGGAGTATTTCACAGATTTTTCGGCTCAATTTGCAGTTTTTGGTTTCAGCAGGTTTCCACGGTTACTGCAGAGTTTTGTACAGTAACTATGGGAACTTGTTGAAAAAAACACAACAAAAACTGCCGATTAAACTGCAGAACTTGCGTAATGTCAATGCTGTGTTTTTAGTTGTTATTTTGCTATAATATCTTGTTTGTTTTTTTGCCGCAAAACACTAACATTTTGTAAGTATTACTCATCAGTACATATAGGATTATTATTGTAAAACATGCGTACTGTATATGAAATGTATTGTAGAGACGCTAAAAGATTTTTAGACAAAAGTAAAAGATTTACAATAATTAATATATAGGAACTTTTATTCTGGGAAATAAATCATATTGATTGACTGATATTTATTGTATTTGTAATTTATTGCGACATTTCGCGTTAAGTATAGTTTTACGTTTTACTATACAGTATACACTGATACAATTGTTTAACTGGTACCTTTGTTTTTTCTTTTTATTATTCTTTAGCAACTGGCAGTCGCAAAAGAATAAAAAGAATATTAAAAGAAAATATATTGACCATACATTTTATACATATATTTAGGTTGAGTACATGTATATGAGCAATGAGCAATCGCACTTTTCTCAAAAAATCTATCCTTTTCAAAAATCGATTCCTCAAGCATGTACACGAGTACAATTTAACCTGAGAAATTTCACATAAAAGGATTGGATTCAAATCTGCGTTCACAATACTAAAAAAATATTGACGACCAAGCTAAATAAAATAAGCTAATTCATAATTCATAACATTATCGACGTGTTTCTAGTACAAAAAGAGGGTTTACGTAAAATATATCGATATCAAAAGGTACTTTGAGCAGTTTAAGGCTACATAATTATTCTGTCTTTCGGTTATAGGCTAGGAGCATTGGTTATAGATATAAGCACTAATAATAATTTACTAAAGCATTTCACAGCTTCCCTGATGTGCGCAAGGAGAGCCAAAACGAGTAATCGTAGAAGTATAGTGGACTTACTATTTACTGCCTAATGACCTCCATTTTAGTATGCCCCACCGGTGCTCGTGGTTGTTCAACAACTACTGACGAATTTCTGTAGCTTGTAGATCCATTGTGTTGTTGATCTGATGGAATGTCGGCGTCGATTCCCAATACTCTCAAGATTTCAGAGTTTTCTACATGTCCCGCAAATTCCGGCTGTGTATATTGCAGCAGGACTTCGGTTCCACCTTTCTTTATGATTAGCATTCCACCATTCTGAAAACCATCCCCGCGTAGATTACTGTCAATTTTGGCCTTTTTTGCCTAGAGCAACCAAAATTAAGCATAAAATTCATTTACTGCTGAACTCGGGTTTAGTGAGAGCACAAGAAATTATAAAACTGATTCATGTATACCTTTTCAGAGGCTTGTCGAGCTGACTTTTCACAAATCGCACACCAAATATTACAAAGGTGATATCGCTTAAATCCAAGTGCCTTGTATTGCTCTTGCTTCGCATCTATATACAACTCTCCGTTGAAGAAATTCCCCTCCAAAAATTCGGGTAGCCCCAATTCTTCTAGTCCGATTCCGACAACTCGAATATTGTGAGCTTCGAGCAAGGGCGTGAGTTTACTAAATAAAGATTTATTTTTTTCCCCAAATTATTTTAAAGCGAAAATGCATATTTTTGAAAACAAATCAAAATATGTGCATGGTAGTACATAAATACAGTTTGGATTTCAGTCTTACCTGAACTCAACAGCCGCTGCCCGACAAAACAATCATCCAAACCGCCTGAAATAATTAATTACGACAGTTTGGTTCTGCCACAAGGAATCCATTCGGACTTTCTATTTTTCATAAAAATTGAAAACATGGCATTGTTATAATCAAATTACATAGAAAATGCTTGAGATCTTGTTGTATCATTAAATGGTTAAATAGTAGAGGCAAACTTTATGCAGGTATAATATGTTAATAAATAATTGATGCAGACCTCGAGGCCAGGAACCTTCAGCACAGTTTTCGGACCGATTTTGTTAATTATGTCCATTTTTTGGAAAGAATTGTTTTGATAGACGTATAGACTTCTTGAATTAAGTAGATAAAGAGAGAGAGGAAGTAAAAGATGACCTGAAGACTCCCAGACAAAACCTGACAGAATAATAAATAGGAATGTAACTCAACAACTACGTCAAATTTAGTATAGTCAATTGCATAGACTGACAGGCCTAGTACGGTGTTTCCAAACCTACTCTTTCTGGCACAACCAAGGAATTATGAATTATGAGGCTATTAAGCTGAAAGGGGTTGAACAGCGATTGAAAGAGATCAGTTGGCCGACGTTCCAGTAACTCTACATGCAAAATAAATAATAAATGTTTAGCGTTTTCGACACATACTTACCGTGAAATGGGGAATTGTAGAGTGAGAAAGAAATGTATAGTGTGCGGACTCAATTCTTTTTGTAATACAACGACATATAAGGAGTAAGGAGCTATAACTCTATATGCATTAATTATTCATACACAAGTTAAACGTATAAGATACTGTAACATGTACTCATTCCCAGAGTAAATATGCATTTGAAAATCAGCATTTTGACCAAAATGGAAATTGACGGATGGAAATTGAAAAATTGTATGCGGTAAACCAATAATATTCATGTCAACAATGTCACCATTCATATATATACTCTGTCTAGAGTATAGAGTCTATATTATTGACGTAATCTACACAGCATTTACAAAATACATGTATGTAGACAGAAACTCTCATTTCAACTGTTCTAACATTAACAAAGAGTAAACAGATAAACTATCTTGAAGGCCAAATAGGAACATCAATCACGCTATGTAAATAGTAAATATACAATTTACCTTTCCCATACATAGGCATAAAAGTACACATACTATTTGATACAATAAACATGCATGTATATAATAGTATTTTAGTAACTACAACTTACGACTTACTCCAGCTAATGCCCATCAACCACCGACCATCATCAAGCAACTAGATCACGAAACACGTATGTATCAACATTTATAAACTATAAATACTGAAAGATGCCGTGTAGCCTACATGGTGTATACTCATCAACAGGAATAATAATTAAAAAATTATTACTACTATTATTTATTCATACCACAGATATTTATATTATACAATACACTGTGGCACAGTGTATTGTATAATATAAATATCTTACTTAGATGCTTATGACTCGTAAATTATTGTTGGCATAAATCATTAATTCATTATCCGTGTATTCAGTGATATATTTTTTTATACAATATAATAATAATATTAACACGAGTTTATTTTCATTTTGTTTGCACATCAGAGAACATGGTCGATAACGATAAACAGTTTATATGCAAAGAAGTAGCACATTCTCGTAATATC
>JAQIVE010003334.1:0-17057 GCA_034698285.1 Sminthurinus bimaculatus | reverse complement strand
AATCACTAGTGAATTGTATACAATTCCGGTGATTGTATACAATCACGGATTGTACAAAATCACGGTAACATATACATGGCCATCGTTTTGCATAAAACATCATGCGTGTAATTTTTAACTGTTTAATTTTGTCCAGTTATGCATAAAAAATGTCTCAACTCTATACATTATGGATTAAGCATGAAATTTCCTATCGGACACAGTATACATGATAACAGCGTCCTAAGAGAATTATAATATTATGTCTAATGTATACCTGATCCATTGATTTTGAGGGAGAAACGTATTGGATAGGATGAAGAGGGTTAGGTGGTGAAGGATTATTGTTTACTGCTACTTCTAGCGACTCCAATTTATTTTGTATATAGAGGTTCTATAAATTGAAAGGGTACATGGGATTGCGGATTACGGACAGGGTTTCATTAAAGAGAAAGAGTTAATGAAAGGGTGAAATAATAATAAGGTAAAAGCATTGAATGTTGAATGTTAAATTCAAAGTTATTTCACTTACTTCTGCTCGTAAACTTTCACAACATCGTCGTAACTCATCCCACGTAAAACTCATTGTTGAAACGGTTTTCACTAAAATTTCCTTATCTAATTGCAACTTTCGATCTAAATCCTTCTTTTTTTTCAATTTTTTCCGCAGTGCAGTAACAAGCCATAATAACTTTTGAACTCTTTCATCCTGGAAAAAGTTTAAAATCAGTTAGATTTTTGTTTTTTGAGTCATATGCGGATGTTCATAATCTAATCATGATGCTTTGGTATAATTACCTCGGAATTTGCCCATGACGAATCGATTTGACAATCTGATGAGAGACTAAAATCACCTTCGTGGTAGCCTACGCAGCTATCAAACTGAAGACTTGTCGGTGGTCGGGATTCCTTTCCTTCTCGGATATAATTTTCCAGTTTTGCTATCTGATAGATCACAATTAATGCACAAATTTATCAGTTATGTTGTATGTTATCAATCTAAGACATAAGACTTGCGGTATGACAAATTAAAAATTAAATAATCTATTTTCTACACAGTTGAAAATATGACTTCAGTACTTGTAAATCCCGTTGTGAAATTGCATCATCTCTACGCCTAACTTCTTGAGCTAAACACTCGTACGAATTTTGTATTATCGAAAGCCTCCTTGAAAACAAAACACAATAAGATACATTAATCATTTCGAGCTACTGATGTGAACACCATACAAAATTACTCAAATCAACTCAAAGTAGCAACTGAATGATTGACAAATAGAAGAGCTACGCCTAAGCACGGAACGTACAGATACGCAAGTACTTATAGTGACAACATAATATGGTGATACATTTCAGCGTGGAAGTTTCATTTGTCAATCCTTCAAATGTTGAAAATTAAAAATTCACAATAGGTAAAATGACAAATGCTGAATGTGCATACCTTTCAGCCAATAACAAACTCGTGTCACAAGTATTAGTTTCAGCATGCAACTTTTTAAATTCACTTTCCATCAATAGCGTTTCATCGACTTCCATTTGCTTCTTTTCTAATTCTTCTATTTTTGAGACGAGTCTGAAGTTTTCCTCTTTTGCGTCTTCCAAAAGTTCTTGAAAGTTTGTCACATGACTGCAAAGTTGATCAATCTGTCCGGTTTTTGACATTCACATAAAATGATTATGATGTATTATTACTTAAAGAAAAAATATATGGCTAGCATTGTACCTAACGGTTTAATGAGAAGGGAATGAGATAAAGTTTAGATTATTTTGCTAACCGCAGTCATGTTTTGTCAATGCATTGTGTCGCTTCGTATTATATTATGTGCTTCGTACATAAGACCAACTGATTATTAAAACAAATACATACAAAGCACAACAAAGTACACACGTAAAAAAGATACATAATAAAACTTCACCTGTTTTTGCATGCTCTGGCTTTCACTCTTAAGGAGTTCTGCATCAGAACTTTTTTCTACGACTTGAGCATCAAGAGAAAGCAACCTTTCTTTTATTTCCTTAATATTTTTTTCCCACGTATGCTTCAACTTGGAGGTCTCGTCGTCAATTATCATTCCATGGTTAACGGGATTACAATCGCCGATAAGTAGTTCCTTATCCTGTTCCAGTTGTCCAAGTAGAACATAGCTCCGGAACATGAGCATATTTTTTTCTAATGCACCTGCTTGACAACGAAGCCTATCACCATGCATTTTTACGCTATTCAGCCCATGAGAATGTGTCCCGACCTAGTCCCATCGTCCCAAAAAAGCAAAACAAACAAGAAAAAACAAACCAAATCCAATTACATAAAATCAAGCTAGTCCATTCAGAGTAAAACTATAAAACCATTCACCCATTCAAAAAAGTCAGCAAATCATAAAAATCAAAGTAATTAAAAATGAAATAATATTAAATATTATAAACATAAAAATTAGAAGCATGAGGTAGAAAAGCAAAACAATGTATTATTACTTTTTCCCTGTATGCGCTCAGCGCTTTTTGAGTTGTCTGAATGTTATTGTAATGTGAAGCCAGTTTATCAGTCTGTTTGAAGGGAGAAACCGAATCCTAAACATTGAATTCAAAAAAGTCATTTTAAGCATTATTTATTCGCTGTGTTCAGGCTTTTTATTTTCGTTTTTATTTTCCTTTAAATTAGCTTAGAAATATCGGACACACAACCATATCTCCGAAAATAGAACAATATTTCGTATATATTTTGTAGCATTCAACAGTTCTCCGTTAATAACATTATTTCATTTTTTCTCCATACTAAATTTCGACAGAGTAATTATATTATAACATTATAGTAAGAATCCGTAATCCGTGGACACATTATATTTGTAGTACATTATTATGTATTATGTATGCGTATGACTACAAATTACAAATTATTATACCAAGCTACATCACGTTATTTAAAGTCGTAACGAGCAGAAAATACGACAATCACAACCTGAATAATGATTATTCATAGTTCATAATTCATAATACAGTATTATTTACCAAATGTGTGATGTTCAATTAAAATACGCAGGGAGAATTTGTGAAATAACAGGCATTTGCCTAATATTAATAATAGATAAATAAAACTAAATAAAATTTCAACATGAGGAGTTACAAAATAATCTTAAACACTTTTTACATGCATTTCGAAGATAGCATTTAAAATAATAAAATATATAATATTATACATATTGGCATGATATGTTTAATGCATCATAATATAATCTTTAGTTAAAATAACTGCCAATTGAGGAACATTAAAATCAACCTTGATTAGGTTCAGTAAGACTAGAATTTTTCGAAAAATTGTTAATTAAACTAAATTAAGCACTACTTACTTCGCTTCTATCACCAGTTGAATAGCGTCCAATGGTCTATGATATAATTACTAATAATCGTCTATATATGCTTTGGTAACATTTAAGATGTACAGTTACGTACATACATTAGCAATACTATAAGCAGTAGCTACATTGGAACATGCAATAAAACTTTATGAACATTCTCCGGTGTAATCAAGAAGAAATACTGACTGGTACATACTTTTCTCTAGCTAGCTAAATAAAAATAAAAATTCAAAATAAAACTTTTTCAAAGTACATAGACTTAAAAAATACAAACAAACGATAGCACCTTATTAAATCAAACAATAATGTATGTGATGTGTGATGTATAATTGTATATTATTATGTATAGATAATAGATACTATTGAATTATAAAATTAAAATTGAAACTTTTGCTGTAGCTATAAATTAAGAATAAGTTTCTGGATCCGATGAAGTATTTAACGTAGTTATATTTGATAAATAAATAATAGCCATTACACCTTGGGAGCATAATTTTTTTGAAAAACCTAAAATCTTACGTTAGTTAAAAATGGATGAGTACATCCATTAAAATATCATACTCCTCAAGTCGAAAAAAACATAAAATATTATTTGGACACTGACAAAAGTGGCGTTATGAATTACGAATAATACAGATTTCGTACACGCTGTAATTACTTACATAAACGTTTCTTCCACTAATTTATAACCTGAGTTTAAATTTCTTACAATTAGATTTACGATCGAAGAACTTTTTACTATATAGAATGAATTAACCTAATTCGTAAGTTTTGGGCTACTTTATCAGTGATAAACATTTTTATATGTATGTATTACCTGTCGTAAAATACGAGTCATTTTTTAAAATGGCGTTATAACAATTTATGCTTTATAGGATTCCACCCTTTTAAAATACACCATAATATGTGTAATAATATGTGGATGGACGGCTGTAACAGCTTCAAAAGCTTCAGTTCATCCGATTTCTAGCATGCATTTTTACAAAAATTACATGTACGAAGAAACATTTTTGTTAAAACTCTGTATTCTACAACTTAAATACAAATTGTAAAGTTTACATTCTCAATGAGAATTTCTCCCCTCACGCTAAATGTGATTGGTGGTACATACTTATATTTACGTAGGTTTATTTTGAGACCCTTACATTCTACTCACTGTATGTATAACTTTGTATTTACGTAAAATGTAAGACAATTTATCACACCAAAGCATTTCAAACTTTCGAGAGGCAACAATGTTTAAACTCGTATGTCATTCGGAAATACAAAATTTTACGTGTAATGTTATAATATGCCGCTAGCGTTAACAATATTTTGCGATTGTATTCTTGTTTCTTATCCATATGTTTTCGTGTTACATTATTCATGCATTGGCCAGTTTTCGAAATCCACATTGTAAACAATTCCTACTGTATTTGAACAAAATAAACTGCTACGTGAGCTCATTTCGGATGCATTGTAATTTTAGATTTCTTATAACTTATGACCAGTTAGCCCTTATCTGGTTGTAATTACTGGCGAGAATTATTTGTCACTTATAACACGAATAATAGGTATACTACACCTAAATCTGAAAAACTTTTCCACATGGTAATGCTGTATTATTTGTATGATTTGAACGCGAAGGGTTATATGGTTGGCCTGTTTTTAAAGACAAATACGATTCTTGGAGATGATTAATAGTTACCTTCTGCATAGTAATTTCTACATCTTTTAATTCTATTTCTTTTTTGAGAGTTGTCTTTGTATTGGCGTTGTCTCTTTTCAAAGCCAAGTTGAGTTGTTCCAATTCGAATTTTTCATCCTTCAATCGTTGATTCTCTGCAAGTATTTGTTCGATTCTGTCCAAGTCTTGCAGGGGTGAGGTTCTCGGGTGATGAAGACGATCATTATTCTCCATTACTGACAATGGCGCTTGATCCAAATTGTTCTGCTGTAAAATGAAGGTAAATATATGAAAAAATACAAAAGATTTGTGTATTCAATGTTAGTCATTCCATTCCATATGCAAGTAAATAAGAATAATATAAGTAGAAGTACCTAAACTGTAGTATAGTTTTCAAGGCGTGAAGGAAAGAGAAAAAAAACAGACGGGAAACAAGAAGGAATAAGGGTCCACAGGTTCAACTAAAAACCTCGTAAAAGTACACCTTAATTTGCCTTGCCCTTGCCTTGTGATCTTCAAACTTCAATGTAGGTTGCATAGCATAGGTAAATCGTTTTCAAAAGGCTGTCGATGTACCCGCAATCCGAAACCCCAAAATGCAAACGCTTGCGGGACATCTCAAAAATCAACAATTTGTTCTAATAACATGCTTAACTAAGACAACCCTGAATGTGGTACCTGCCGGCTGCCGGCTACACTGGCTACAGGGTGTCACGAAATTGGTAAAAGTATACTATCATATGCAACACCTACTCTACTGCTACAGCGAATCCCAATGTGTGTTCAATGTGCAATGATTATATTATTTGCTTCGTATTTAGTAATATCAAAGCTCTCCTGTAAACTGTATTTTTTGCTCTTCAATCTTTGTATTGGTGTCAATGTACTGTTGAATACGGAATTGGTCAGGAGTTAGGAATCAGGAGTGAACAATATTTGATGGTTGAAGAAATGGACGCCTCGGTAATGAAACAGAAACAAAACAAAATGAATTCAAAATTACCTGAACTTCCTTGTCCACGGCTTCGTCATTGGCATTCCAATTCCAACAGTCACTGAAATCACTTAAATGCTAAAAAAATAAAAAATAATAACACAAAATGTATTACTAAAAACACCAAATGAAAACTCCTCAGTCGAAGGGAAAGGAAAGGACGGGCTGTACAGAGGAAGTTTAGGAACAAATGTGGAGTGGTACTATTTTCACTGCATAATTTTAGGAAATGAATGAAAGGAAGGCCTTTTGTGGCCGAGTTTTACAAATCACATAATATGTATTTGTTACAAGACAAGCGATTTTATTTACGTTTTGGAGATTAGGATCGAATGGCATAAAAAGATCTTTTCCCTGGTATTTATATCATCTGTAGATAATACATATATTGAAAGTATACACTGTATTTTTGGGAACTTTTCCCCATATATATATATATATAGGAGTAAACAATTGTTAAAAGGATCAGGTATTTTAGGACAACTACCGGTGAAGGAGTTTCTGATTCTAACAATGGACATAGTGGTTTATCCAGGGCATTTGATTTCAATGTCAGTCTATAAATTTCTTGAAATAATTTAAAACTCTTACACCACTATCTCTTTCTCCAGTTCCATCACTTGTCTGTCGGTCATCCGTCGCCAACATCTGGATTTTTATATTCATATTATACATCATTATTATAATATTACTATTAAAGAAATACTCGTAAGAAATACTTTCATTAAGAAATACTCGTAAAGTAAAGTTCAGAATAAATAAATTGAATGCAGTGCTTTTAGAAGCGTAGGTTACGTTGCATAAATAATAAGAAATCATGAGCTTTACTACATAACTACATTTTCAGGCTGATCTGATATGTACATATTACACATCATATGCATGAATAAATGAAAAGGAAATTCTATTTTGACAAACATGATGACTTTGCATAGAAGAGCAAGAAAAAGGAGAATTTTTCTTTCTTTCTTTGTTTTGCTTCGATTTAAAACCAAAATATTCGATATAATCTGACCAAGAATCAGACCTTTGGATTGCCTGCTCCAGACTTGGGTAAAACTCCTCGGCTATCAGGTCTAGTTTTTTCAGATGACAAGTTTTGGCTATTTGATTTTGTTGGTGAATCCGATCTTGGTTTCCGTAGTTTTTTTGATGGAGATGGGCTACTGACAATCCATTTTTTCACCAGATAATCTTGAGATTCTTTGGGAAGTTCAGCTAAAATGTCTTCGGGACTACGCTCGTCTGTAAATTGTGTCGATGGTTTTTGAGGAGGATGGACCACGACTCGCCGAAACTGTGAAATATCTGTGACAGTTTCTGACTCTGACTCTGTGCTTGGTTTATTTTTCGTATGAGATTTCCCTTGATAAACTTTTCGTCCTTCAGGTTTTGGGACAGGAACAGCTTTAGCAGTATTAGAGTTATCACCCTTTGATGGCCGGCTTTTCGGTAAAGCTTCAACGGTGTAAGTATTTTCTCTACTTCGATGACTACTGTGTCGACGATGAGTATGTCCGGTTACTACGCGGTATTTCGGTGTTGCTTTCCCTTCCAACTCAGCCTGGCGATTCAATTCTCTCGAGGCTTTCACACAAACTTCCATGAGATTTTCAAGAGTCTCGATTCCACTATGAAGTCTTTTCTCTTTAACAATAATTCTGGGAAGATGTTCCTCCAAGGTTTTCTCAAACGATTTTGGTGACAAGGCAGGTAAAGTACTAGGACTCAAACCTTCACATTTTGTAGGGATTGGAGGTAACTTGACACGCTCTACTAAACGTTGTTTAAGTGTTTTTTTAATATTCGTTTCAGTATTAGCAGTTGTACCGGTTTTTCCTGTGGCCTCTGCTTGTCCCAAGTAATCGGCAATGATTCGGTTGACAGGTTGATGAGATGAATCATTAATGCTCGTAGAATGACCGTAAAGCTTCGAACAACTCTCTATAATCCATTTGAGTCAAGGAAAAATTTAAAGCATTTACACATTCTAGAATCACTAGATTTGCTTCGACAATTATAGTAATAACTGGTAATATTTTGGTTTGAAGTTAAATATTTGGAATAGA
Source organism: Sminthurinus bimaculatus (assembly GCA_034698285.1). Lineage (NCBI taxonomy): Eukaryota > Metazoa > Arthropoda > Collembola > Symphypleona > Katiannidae > Sminthurinus > Sminthurinus bimaculatus. The sequence continues at coordinate 8,996 of JAQIVE010003334.1, read as the reverse complement.
CTAACAAAATTGGTATGATGATACTATACAAAACATATAGAATATCAAAAGTAGATACAAAAAAACATAGTATCAGTAGTACTAAAAGTAACCAAGTTTTCTTTGATACGTTACACATTTATTTTTACCGGTGTAAACTTTCCTTTCCTCGTTTTTATCACTTCCAAATCGTGTAGAGGTGGTGGTCAAAGCTTTGGCATCGCTTTTAATATGATTACTTGTTGGTTTAGTAGATGTAGCAATAGTTTTTCCAGTTTCAGAATTATTTGAATATTTTATCGAAGGTTGAGTTCTATGCTGTGCTTTTTCAGAGGTGGGTCTAGATGAAGGCTTATTTCGGTTAGTCCGAACAAAATTATCATTCCACGGGGGCTTGTGAGAGCTGTATCTCCTGGCATCATGATGCATCTTGTTCGATTCAGTCTTTGATAATTTCGGAGTTATGCTTAGTTTTTTAACTTTCAATGAGGTTGCCTTACGAATAGGTTCTTTTGATTTTGTCTTTTTTCCAGAATCCTGAGTACCTGTATGACCTGATAAAAATTGACTAGAAGGTCTACTAACAGGGTGACTATGATGACGACTAGGAGTAGGACTTTGTACAGGTGGAGGAGTCATGGCTCGAGCTTTTTCCAACTTTGCAACCTTTTTTGTATTCACAGTTGTTATGAATGAAAAATATTAAAAAGAAAAGCCAAAAAAAAGAGGCACAGGTAAAGCATACTAAATTACAAGCTTATAACGCGTGAGTGTAAGTTTTGAACTTTTCTTTACCTTTTCATGCAGTGTTTCCATTTGGCTTTGAAGCTAAAATGCATCAAGTAATAATAATGCCTTTAAAACTCCTTTCGTGGAGGATCAACGAAATATGATTGTAATTTATAATATGTTATGTAATTACCGATTGAATTATTTCACTTTTGGCTTCCAAAAGAAGATTGGAATTCTCATAGCTTGTCTGATAAAATGTTACTTTTTCCTTCAATGATGTCATTTGATCTTGCTTATCTTGAACATCCTGTACTGCATTTCTTGTAGTGGCAGCTTCCTGAAAATAAAAATGATATTATAAAAATCGGCGTGCGTGTCAATAATTCATGATGTGGTTACGCATAATGTATTCTAACTTGTAGGAAATAACTCAATCAATCGATTGTTCATTTACGCTCCTACTATATGATTTTGGTAAGAAACTTAATTTGAAAAGGAAATCAGATATACGAAAAACAAAAACAAAAAGTACACAATAAAGAAAAAAGTTCATACCGTTTGAATTTGATCAAGCAAAGATTTCATATCTTCCATTTGTGAAATTCTACCCCTAAGTTCCATTTTTAACGAATTAGACTCTTTCATGGCTTGTTGTCGCTCAGTGCATGCCACATTTAACTGATTTCTGAGGTCTCGAAGCTCATTTAACATCTCCTTCATTTCTGAGTCCCTCTTTGTATCAGACGTGCTTGGCCTAGAAACCTACACATCCAAATAAATCAACCATGTCTTTAATATTAATATCATAATTTTTAATTTTTAAAGGTGTTAATTATTTATAATAGTGGGGGTTAAACAGTTTCAACACACTATCTTCTATTTTATTAATAATTAATCATTAATAGTGATTATTAATAATTAATCATTAATAGTGATTAAAGCTTCTTAAATTACATTTTTTACAGTAGCTGCTTTCAGTTGTTCCTGAGTTTCTTTGAGACTTCGTTTTATTTCTTGGTGTTCATCCTGCTGTTGCTTAATTTTTGAGTTCAAATCTTTTATATCATTTTGAAGTCCTTCCGTTACTTTTGTTTTTTCAGATAGGAGTCGTTCTGCTTCATTTTTACGGTCGTTAAGCTGTTCAACTTGAGCCATTAACTGAGCAACATTAGTTTCTGCCTTCTGCTTCCATTTAAACGCAAAAAATATTTAAATTTGACAAAATCCATTCAACTGAAAATACTATTCACAATGAGAATAAATTATAAATCATCACCTCTAGATTTCGAGCCTTTTCTCGAGTAAAGACGGTTTGAACTTCACTTCTGTTAAAATTAATTATCACAACGGGAGAAAAATTAACATACTGTAAGGATTCATATAAAATTCACATAATAATATAAAATTTTATTGGCATAATTTATAATTTTTAATTACCCAGCTAAATTTGGATAAAGTCCAAAAATACAGTCATAAGTACGAGGTGAAAAATTTAAACCATTTACATCCCAAACTCCTGTAAAATGTTCAGATAAAAATTAAAAATTTAAAAATAGTGCATGATAGAAAGTGAATATTGATTAAGAAATGAACAATAAATAATAGTAAAATTTTTTTTAAATAATACGTTTTTTTCTTACCCATATCTCTAATACGATTTATTAAAGTTACAAGGCTGGAATTGTCATTTTCCAATGTATGTAGTCTCTCTAGAGCTCTTCGCTTTTCCTTCTCAAGGTACATGCTTTCTTTTCGGAAAAACTGTTATGACAGGTTTAACTTTGAATTTTAATTTGTTTTTGCTTAAAAACGAAATGTATAGTTTAATAATAATGTAATATGTATTACACTTGTAAGGAAATTTTCTTAAAATGTATAAACTTCCAATTGAAGATTTACCTCTTCTTGTTTTTCTACAATGTGTTTTTCTTTCATAAGATGTTTAATTTGTTCTTCATATTCCTTTATCATTCCCATATGTTCTTTTGCTAAAATAGCAGCCTCATGTACTTTTTTCTGTAGTGTCTGAACCTTTTTCTCAGCCTCTGTTTCCAGTTCCTCAACTGTCTGCACAAGGATGTTGTTTTGCTCGATAACATCTTTTACCCAATGCTCAAGTACGTTCTTCTTGGCCTATTCATTTAGATATATATTATGCATACGATATCAATTATAAATAACTAATGACGATTCTTCACGGTAATGATACATATAAGTAATTACTATATTATTATAAGGGAGAATTCAACTGTAAAATCAAAATAATATATGTACTATTATAATAATATAATTACGTACGCATACGTGAGCGTGATTATCTCCCCCTGGAATGTTTTCATCTATCCATGTCATTTTATCTTGATAGAGCTCATTAAAGTTATCGAAAATTGCTTTTAAATAAGATTCGCATGGGGAATTAGGAGAATTAGATGTTCTTGGTGTGGAAGGTGCGGTGAGGTAGTCAGAGACACATGAATTAGTATAGCATCCATCTTCTGCAACAGATGCTGTGCCTTGTCGAGGACTAAGATTTGTGACATGCGAACCATCTCCAGTAAAAACGGATGCTGTAAAGTTACCAGAGTCATCCGATACATGACAATGTTCTCGCTGTTTTGAGGCAGGTATTACATCTGATTTTGTAGTACTCATCTTGCTGAAGCTTGAAACTATCTTCCTCTATATACGTTATGTTCCTGGAGGGAAGAAATTTCCGTAGCTGCTATAACATAGCAGCGTAGAAGTAACATCTAATGAAGGTGCATAACTTTAGTCTTACAGTCAGTATTACTTTAATAAAACTACAATTACTGCAAGTTGTAATTTACAACTCACGTAACAAAAAAGAGTTGTTGGTTGTTGAGACTTTTAACAAAACATGAAGCCAAAATGCGACAGTTCCTACTTGTTGACAGCTGGAGGATGTACGTGCTATGTATATTATAATAGGTACATAACAATAAGTGATTACAAATGACACATGGTACACAGTTTTAGCTAAATCTTATAAACGAAAAACGAAATGGCAATTTTGTGATATTCTCCCATTCGGTATTCGTATTCTAGGTGGATTGGGCACTGAGCACAGTTCACTACACCTGTTTTGTATGGAAGTTGTAAATATCTCGCGTCTCACATCACATTTTATTTAAATTCTCCTCACACTTGGTAACTATAGCAACAACCCGGATCCCGTGTCACAACACTGCACTGACAAAAAAAACCGAGAGTTTCACTTTTTCATAAACTTTACTTGAGTAGGTACACACACACGCACACAGTTAGTTGAAGAGAGAAAAACAGTCGAAGCAAAAAAGCATAGGCACAATTTTAAAGGCATTAATTTTATCGATTAGTCTTTTAGTTCTCTTGAAGACGTGTTGGCGTTGAAAACTCTTGAAACTCTTTAGTGGCTCTAAAATTATTAAAATTATTGAAGGTAGAGAAATATCAGTCTATTATCCAAATAGGTAAAATATCCGATCCATCCGCTTTCAGTTGCAATAATATATATTCAAATTAAATGTTCTCAAAAGACTGACAAAAGCCTTGCAAGAAAAGGCGAATCAAGAATAAACAAATATTGTTGTCAAAAATGAGGACCCAATCTATGGATTTCTCAAGTCTAACAGCATTCACATTTTTAATTGTCTTGATGACGACGACGAAAACGGTGACGAGTGAAAACAATGAAGTTGATTATATAATTTTCCAAGATCCAGGCGGTTGTAGCAAGCATCAAAATCAGACTTTTTCACCTATTAACCTTGCATGTGTGAGCTGCCTGAAAGATAAAGATAAAAACAGTAAGTTGTTGAATACATAAATTAAAGAAATTACAACTAGTCTAGAACTAGTAAATAGTTAAATAGTAATAATAACTAAACCATTATTATTGAAATGTTTGTACAATCAATTAGTAATGTGTGCAAATATTATAGCGTGTATAGTAGTCAATGAATGAAGGACGAAGGACGAGCACAGCTCAATGGAATGCAATTAAATTTTAGATTCAACATCTCACATTTATACTGTGTAAATAGATTTTCGTAGATTATAATAGACAAGAGAAAAGATGTAAAATGTAAATAGTAATTAATTTGAAGAGACTGCCACATGTTCTACCTTTTTACCATTAATATTATTCTATTAGTTTTATAATACTTACTTACTGTAAGCTGTACTTAAGTATGTTCTCATCTTATAGCAGACCAAAGTGAGAAAGTCTACTCAAGTCCCAATTATAATAAGATTTTATTTCTTACGTCTTATACCTACAATGTACAATATGATTACAATATGGTTAAAAATACTGGTTACGTAATATGTAAAACTTACCAAACACATGTACTAAATGTACAACATAAGTACAATCAACTTCTGTCTGCAGTCTGCAGCTACAATCTCCAAATTGTATAATTAGCTAAATGTTAAATCAGTATGACTTAGACGTAAGTAACAAAATAATAATATTATGGGCAACAATATGACTAGATAATACGTATGAAGTTGAATTTCTAACCCTATTCACTTTTTCCGTTTATTAATTGTTGAATATGTAAAATATCAAAAAACGGAACATTTGTAGAAAACAGAAGTTCACACTCTCTACTTCAACTTTGTTTTGACTGAATGAAACCTTTCAAAAATAGAAAATTCCTTCCAATGTTAGTGCCACGAGTACGACTCTATCAGCTGAACATAGAAAAAATAAAAATACTTCGTATTATGTACCTAACTTACGTTCCCTGTACTTTTATGTGTAATATGTTGTAAATACAAAAGTACCTTTTAATAGGTAAGTGTAATAGAGATTACAGTGATTTTTTTTGCAAAGATAGAATCTGACTTTGGCACAATAAAAATGGTTCTTTAGGTTTACTATTAGGTTATTTATTTTTAATGAATCTCAAAATTCTATACGCAAAGTTAAGTAGGCAAACGCTCAAAAATTAAATACAGAGAAATTATGAATGGAATAGTACATGATACCGTATAATTTTACATGCAATTAAATAAGCTATCAACAGAGTTTGTAATACAAACTTTGTACTAGAGGCATTATGTTGGTTATTGGTTAATGTAAATCAGAAAAAATGATATCTATGATTTCCTTTGATATTTTTTGTGCATGTGTAGAAGCAATGTTAAGCAACTGTCCATGTCCACAAAATCACATCGCTGGCCTATCCACCACTGGGGTAAAAACCAAATGTATTCAGTGTGCTGAAAATGCCGTCGCAGTTGATGAAAGATATTGCATTTCGTGTCAGAATCAGGTCAAAGTTGAGGAATTTACTGGAAAATGTCCTCCTTGTCAACAAGGATCTATTGCCGGTATCTGAGCTAATAAGATTCGAAACCCCCATATACGTCTAATAATATGTACAAATTCTTCGATGCATGTAAATGTGTCGTTTTTAATGCGAAATTTTAGCATTTTGTTTTCGAATTTTTATTGGAGTAGGTACATACAAAAAACGATCTGAAAACTTGTGTTAAAATTGTTCGCATTCCAATTCACAATAGTAATTACAAGGGTATTTGATTGCTGCATTTCAGTTTATAGTGATCTCAATGGAGAAGCCAAAAAAAGTATTCAGTGTCTCCAATGTGCAAACGGCTATACACCATCACCAAGCGGCACTGAGTGTATTCCATGTCACCCTTCGTTCCCCGTGGAAAGTGCAACTAAAGGCCTGTGTAAATGTCCAGACGACATCCATCAATTGGTCAATGGAATCTGCTTTCCCATGACTGATCTCGTCGAGCCTGCGATTGAGGGACTCAAAACTCAAAAGAATTTGTATAGGATGGAATATGACAATGGTTATCGGGCAGACTCCCTTTTCCTCAAGGACAATCTACTTTCCTCCTTCTATTTGTGTAAGGGACAACGAAGAAATGTCACCGCCTGTCAACTTCTTGCCAATATGTGTACACTCCAATTACACTCGTATGGGGAAGATATGAATGCTTGCGGCCTGTATCGACTTGCAGTTTCCGAGCCTTACCACCATCCACCTGCACATATTCCAAAATTGTACTATCTGAATATTGTGGCACCTTCCTTACTCCAAACAACCACGGCAATACAACAACAGTTTGATATGAATCTGGCCGAATCTAGCTCTGACATAAATATCACCGTGTCTCGCGTTAGTGTCGATGGACAGTTTCTTGGACTGTCGTTACTGAATGAAATGATTCCCTGTGCCGAACCTGCTCGAGTTCAAAAACTTGCTCGGAAATTCGGAGCTACTTATAGAACCCAATGTTCAGTTCCAGTACAGGAGTATTGGAATAAGTTTTTGAGGATGGAGTTTCTAGATCCATATCTTAGCATTGAAGAGGAGGGGAAAGTAAAACTGTATCCCGTCCCTGTTAAAATACTGAATTTTAAACAGGGACGAGGCGTGAAAACAAACGAGGTAAAATGAGACTTTGAAATCTCTGTGAGTGATTTTATTCGTATTTATCATTCGGATTTCTTGTTTTTATTCAAGTTTTAATACATGCACTAATGTAATTATTTAGATTGATGATAATCATCAGTGGCAGCTCGTGCGAAGGTTTTTTATGATCGACACTGTTGATAGATTTGATATCACGGGGAAATCTGAAGGAAAATACAATTTGAAACGCGTTCGATTTCTTGAGAAAATCCAAATTTCGTAAGAAATGCTTTCAAATTTTTTTATGCAAAAAATATTCGGTATTACTTCTGTAATAAGTATGTTCTAAAAGTTTCAAAATGACTGATTGAACTGAAAAATGAAAAACGAAACACATATGTAGTAAACAATTATCTGTACTTGTAGAATTCAACTTCAGAGCAGTCCAGAACCTGGGAAAATTTACGTCCCCCTCATAACACTGTCTTATAAAGACATTGACCCGGACGCTTTTCGTCGTAATGAACACACTCACTTTCAATATGAAGTGGATTACTATATGGACATGTCCAAGTCCATCGAAGACGTTAAAGTAAGTAACAATAACTTTTGTTGGCCGTTTCTGAATTTGAATTTGTAATACGTTTTTAGTTCCGTTGCAAAATGTTAAAACTTGCGACATACATGTGCACAGCAAAGGTCACAAACAATTTCTCTTTAACTTTTAGATTTCTGTTGGTGTAATTTCATCTCTAACCGTTTTGTGGGCAGCTATGCAAGCATGGGTTGGGGATCCAAACATTTTATGCATTTAAAATTCTATAAACACTTTTTATTACTTGCATACGCTTTTCTATTTTTTGGCAATAAAGTACCAAAAAATTTTGTTTTTAGTCTTGGAATCGAAGATCGGGACGACCATACATCGACATTACAACAATTGCGAATCTCCTCATCTATACGTGTGGACATCTCGCAGATGCCTTTTTCATTGTCTGTTTTGGAACTTCTTTATTCTGGTCTTTCTTCTTCAAGAAACAAGCTGCAGTTCATGTCCTTCTGCCTACACCAGAGCAAGAACGATTAATAAGAGACTTGCTCATATCTGCATTCTCCCTCAAGGTTACAATAACTATAGTGTTTTTAAAGTCTCAAATTCCAGTAAAGTTGAGTAACGAGAGAGGAGGTGCAGTAGGTAATTTGTTTGAAAATGTTCCCCGTTTAGATTGTCGAAGTAATTCGACTAATTGCGTGCCAATGTCAGATTGACATCTTCTTCATTGACTGGGAGAGACCAAAAGCCAGGAGTGTAATTCAAGGCCCAACAAGTGCAACGACAAAACCTGGGAGCGGGAATGTAAAGATAGGCGATGAAGGGGGTGGAGGCAACGTGAGCCCCGAAAAATCCGATCCAAATGTCAGCATTTGGAGGACATATTTTATTGCCAATGAATGGAACGAGATTCAGTCCACCAGGAAAATTCACATGGCTGTTCAAATCATCTTGACCCTGTTTTTCTTGGAGGTAACAAGACTAAATACTTACATATACATTTTGTATTTCGTAACATAGTTGTGTGTAAAACCTTTCGTAATTCATTTCAAAGGCAAAGTTAAAATTCGTTCAGACATTGGCACTATCTTCATTCTCCATTATTGTAGATAGTTGGTTTAAAGTTCTGGGGACTGTATTGGCCAAGTGGCAGTTTAAATCCGGGACAGGAATATCAAAATATTCCCTACTGTACATCGGCAAGATTTGCCGTTGGCAGCGTCGTTTTCTTGCTTATTGGGAGTCTCCAGGTATGTACAGTTACCGTATATTCTCGAATAGTGCGACACCCGGCCCATCAATAAGCATTCTGTTCTGCGCAGCTTAGTGGTATATGC
>JAQIVE010003333.1:0-17062 GCA_034698285.1 Sminthurinus bimaculatus | reverse complement strand
TGCACATCAACTCAATCTCATCAAATCTCATGAACTTTTGATCAAAGTTGATCGGATATTTTTTAAAGGGTCCCTACTGTTAATATTGATATCCAGAGCAAAACTCTGAGTAAATATTCAAGGTAGCACTTGCTCGCTCGCTCAGGTGTCAGTTTTACCACGACAACGGTTGAAAAACATGCAAATTAACCAAGAATTTTGCATCAAAATATAAAACAAATTCAAAAGAATACAGGTGAACTCTTCAGTCTCAACAATATCCAAGAACAAGTTCATGGTCCAGTCAGAAAAAAACAATTCACTGGAATGTATTTTACGTGCGTAGGCTATTAGCTATATTATAATTGTTGTTGTTATAGTGCATATTCGGTACTTTTTATGTGTTCCGGCTTCTGCAGCGTAAGAATAATAAAAAAACCTGACTGTTTAATTATTAATCTTTCTATTTTATTCATAGTGCCCATTTATGAAAAATAATACATTATGTACTGATAAATCAAGCACTTTAATAAAGTTAAACAAAAAATCATAATACTGAAAATATTCCCCGCTACTCGCAAGGAGTTTGCAATGCTATTTATTTCATAAGGTTTCCAAGAACTAGTTGGCTGTACGCTGTACGCTATACATGGTTTTTAATTTCTCCTTTTATGCACACAAACAAGTGAAATAAATGTACTACGCGGAAACAGCACAGCACATTTTCCTGTAGTTACCATGGAAACTACATTTTCCACAACGTATTTCTGCTTGATCGTTTTATTTCTCATTCCTTCTATTTTTATACAAGTTGTTTGTACAAAAGTGCATTTATAGTTATATTGGAAGAATTCGCCGCTGAAATTGGGACTCGACACCTTTTTTGTACTAAAAGGATGAAAGGAGGTGAGTTTTATTTATATAACTCGGGAATCTTTTAACGACCCGGTGATCCTGACTCACTTTATTTTATATTATGCTGACAGTGCACGGTGCTGACACGCAGTTCAATCTTATCTGAGTATAAATGCATCATAAATCAAGATTGAAGCTCCGATGCTTAATCCGAAACGTACTGATATTCTGCAGACGACATGCATGGTGCGGTTGTCGGACTAAATGAAACGAAACAGGTGTCAAGGTGTTACTCATGTGTGCATACTATTTATGTATTATATGCATACAGGTAGCTTGACTGACAAAAGGGGCATTGTTTACAGCTATTTATACCATTTATACATACATACCTCTGTTTGACTTTTAAAATGACAAGATTTACGGTGAATTAATGGTGATTAGGGAAAAGCCCAAAGACGGATTTCATGACCATGATTGAACAGCAGTTTTTATCTTGACAGTTGAAATCATCACAAAATACGTATTCACTCATTTGAGGGAAAATTCACAGCTCAGATTTGAATTTCCAAAGTCTTCCAATTCCCGATTGGTTTTTGAAATGACAATAGTTCCGTCAGCGAATAAATATGTAACTAATTGACTACTAACTAATAAACGGTGGCAAAAATAAAGACTGTACAGTTTTTGTTTCTTGCTCATTCCTGAAAGAGGGAAAAAATACGCGCCAATCGATAAAAATACCTAAAATAATATGGTGCAAAGATTGCAGTTAATTTTTTTATCGGTAGGTAATATACAACACAGTTGTAACAAGCAAGCATAAACAATAGGTCATACAAAGTGTGGATGGACGTATAAATAGGCAGATACTATCTGTGGCGGCATACTGGTCAATAGAAGACAGGCCTAATCGAAATGTAATACGGGGAGCTTTCGCACTTATAGCCCATTGTCCATGTATCTTTTGTGTTTGTATTCACCTGTACATTGATTCGCGTATCCTACTACCTCGTGGTAATGATAATTGATAATGTGAACTAGCCCGCTTTGCGCAGACTTACTCTTGTAACAAAATTTTCCTGTTTGTGAGAAACTTTTTAACTAAAAATTGAGCATTTGTTTACAATTAGCAAGACCTACAAAAACTGTAACCGTTGAGCAACTTTCCAATGACTTTTCTTTTGTCCAACTATAGCAGACAGGCATTTTTGGAGTTGCTTTGAAATTCTGTTAAAATGAACATTTAAAGTAACAAAGGGTTCATTTTGGCTTTGAAACTATAATGCAATTTATTTGCCGACAAGTTTTGTATGGTAAAAGATAGGTACTTATTGACCGCATATTCATTTCTCATCTGACACCTGAATAAGCTCGCATACATACATACATAGATACATAATATTACATACGGAGAGAGTTACTGGGAGAGAAAGAAGTATTTATGTATTGTATGGAGCCGATAAAAGTTTATCCAAACTGTAAACTTTTGCCACATATTTTACACATTACTAGTTGCATGTGTGGCTGTTGGTGTATCAGATTGACTCATGAGATAATTTGGAACGCACATGACAGTGTCTCATAAAACAGTGATACTCTATATAAAGAATTTAATTATCAGGCTATCCATTCATCCTTTACGTATATCTGTAGTTTCTTTTACCTCTCGTCTGTGCATGATATTGACCTATTGCATTTCTATCTACTGTATTAATCCGTATATTAATACGGGATGGATCAAGTTGACATCCAGGTTTACGTGAGATAAGGAAATCTTAGTTTAATTTGGGTGTCATTCGGATTCCAGCTTTAGTTGTCGCGTCCTCCGAGTGCTCGACCACAAGCGGCGAATTCTTTCTCTTTGTCTTTGGATTGTGTGCTTTACTTTCTTTCGTTTGGTTGCGAGTGACAGTGAGCTGACTATTCAGTGACAGTTGGTTGCCTTGTAACTATGGGACTGGCTAAAAATCTGAGTATTTTGGGATTCGTAGCCGGCTGTCTGATTATCATCACAGTTGGAGTAGTTGCCTGGGTCGTCGTTCCAAATATTGTGGACAATAAAATCAAAGAGGTATAATATTGTAGTTAAAATACGCACAGATTACTTCAAGTTGACAATTGTCTCGTTAGTTAATTTTAAAAACCGTCGGCTAATTTATTTTTATCGTATTCTGCATTCAGGAAACGCGACTGCTGAATGGGACAGACACCTGGGACAAATGGCAAAATATCACTATCCCAATTAAACTTCGCTTTTATATCTTTAACATTACAAACCCAAAGGCAGACCTTACGAACAGGAACTTTACAAAGCTGAATTTTGTAGAGAAAGGTCCTTATGTTTATGAGTACGCTTTTTTATGGTTTCATGAATTTTTTTATTTTTTATCCTCTTACGTAGCTACAAATTTTCCCCTTTTATCGGAGAAACTTAATATATCAAGATAAATATATCAATTAATATTTATTTTTATTCCAGTGAATATCGATTTAAACAAAACATTACAATCGACGAGACTTTGGATACGGTCAAGTACGCTCAAAATATCACATACGTCTTCAATCGGGGCGAATCAATCGGGGATGAGACTGATCTGTTTAACATTCCAAATGTCCCCTTAATTGTGAGTTTCCAGGATAAATTTTACTTAAACGGTGTTATGGTGGATTCGCATGACAACAGAAAACCGCGACAGACAAATCTTTAAAAAATTTTGAGGACATTTCAGGAGCTCCAGGAGTCGTCTCTATGGTTACCAACTGGAAACGCTGGGAGTTTTTCAAAGATTTCTCTGTCGCCTTACTCTGCTGTCATGCGAATGCTACATTAGATAAGCTCAGTAATCATTTTCAAATTCCTTCGTTACTAAATATATCTTACTATTTTCCATGTTTTTCTCCTGTGTCAGTCGGTGGGAACAAAAGGCTACAGTGACAAGTTTGGGAATGAGAGTGAACTTGTTAAACTTCGATCTGTCATGACATACCTTACCTTGCTAGCTTCACCCAAGGAAACGTTAATCAAAGAAAACGTGAGCGTGAGTGAGATTCTTTTCAAAGGCTGGGATATTACGTCATATGGAATAATTAAGGACCGATCACCGGAAGACTTCCCTCCTGAATTCGAGGGCCTTAGGTTTGGATTTTATCGGGGCAAAAACCAATCGAGTGACGGAGTCTACGTGGTTCACAACGGTAAACCCCACAGTCAAATACTACTTATTTTCTGTACCCTAAGAAAAATAACTTACCAAATCCCATGAAAATTCGATGATATTTTACAACGCTAACAACTTTTGATGATATTTTGATGAAGTATCATGCAAATCTCATCAAAAGTTGATCAAAATTGATGGTTTTCGACCAAATTCGTGTGAAAATTTCATGAGATTTTTTGATAAGATTTTTTTCCAAGGGTATTGTATTAACTAAAAAGTATACACATACTTTTTGTAATAGTTACTGGAAGTGCAAAAGTAAACTATTGCAGTTAATAGCTGCCTATACCATGATATAAAGGAGATTAATTCTAAATTAACTGATGGTAGGTGCCGATGATTCGGATGATTTTGGACGAATCGATACTTGGGAGGGAAAGAAAGAGCTGGACTGGTGGTACACTGAGGGCCTGGATGAAACCAGCAACCAGCATTACTGTAACAAAATTAATGGGACAGATGGCTCAATTTTTAGTCCCTTCAACGACAAAGGGACAACCCTTCGACTGTTCAACACAGACGTTTGTCGCTCGCTCTTCCTCACTTACGACTCGGAAATGGAGCACGAGGAAATCCCGGGGTATAGATACACTCTTCCGAAGGAAATGTTCCAGCATCCCGACGTCAACCCGGATAATGCCTGCTTCTGTCAAAAAAGACAAGGACTCGCAAATCAGTGTGCGGAGGGCGTCATTAGAATTTACCCCTGCAAAAACGGTATGGAATTCGAATATTTAGCTTATTGCCATTCTTTGTCCTTGGTCGCAGTATTTACGGCCCACATGTGTAATATGTACATGTATTTTTACAATGTCCGTGTATGTGTTCAGGTGCCCCGATTGTGACTTCAAACCCTCGATTTTTGGACGCCGGAGAAGAGTTTTTCGAGGCGATTACGATGGAAAAACCAAATCGAGAGAAGCATACAACCTTCATTGAAATTGAACCCGATTCGGGCATGCTGTTGAGAGCCAGTAAAAAAATTCAGATTAGCGTTGAACTCCAAAATATTGAGCGCGTGTCTCCTTTTAACAGTTTAAACTTCTCCAGTGTGACAAACTCTTCAAGTATCCTCCTTCCAATTTTTTGGGCTGAAGAGGTAAGTTGTTAGTTGTAAATTTTTTACATACCATAAAGCTTGGAATAATTGGTAATTTTTACGAGTACGAAATTAATGATTCTTGTATGATTAAAATAGTTTGCTGAGCTAGACGAGGAAAACGCCAAGGATTTGTATGACAAGCTGCTCAAACCTTTGAAAGCGTAAGCCTATATGCATCAATTTACCTATATTATTAAAACTTCATAATACTAATTTTTCAAAAGTACTTAATTCAATGGTAGTCCAACTCGAGTTTTTACAGTTTACAGAACCTTTCTACTTTTATGTTATAAAATTCTAGTGTGAATCTTGCTCGATGGATTGTCATTGGAATCGCAGCCGCAATCGTCCTCATCAGTGCTGTCGTCTTTTTCAAGACGCGATAGTTGCTCGCTCACACACTATGTAAAATCCATACTTTTTTTTAACACGAAAGGTGAACGGTTACTTAATATAGTGCTTTTTTTATTTATGCTTGTGCTACTTTACCAATTAACTCGTTAATTTTATTAAATTACAATATTTAACGTAGTATATCATGTCATGCGATCGCTGTCGTTACTAAATACGAAGAGCGCAAGTGAAACGTACAATAAAAAGTGTGAATGGACTTCAAAAACGAAAATTTTTGTCCTAAGTCGTGCTCCTCCTCAACTTAAGCACCAATGTATACCAATCCAATGTGTAGCAAACGGCCCCGTGGATTTTTATGCGTGAAGATTGAATGTGGATACAATTTTCCTCATCGATGACTATTTTGTAGTGTGGAAGCGTAAGCCAAAAAACTATTACTACTGTTGACAATAAAAGTGGATGGAAGTATATTTTTTTCAAGAAACCGTCGTTTACTGAATTTATTAACATTTATTCATGCACTTTAACTATGAGACTGGTTACGGAGCAATGTAGTTCGGTTTGGAATTTTCACCCTAACTAAACTTCTAAAAAAGTAGTCATGTTTTACCTTCGTGGCGTATAAAAAGCTTTTGTTTATTTTGTACTTTTAATGACACATGAAAATGAAAGGGAACTTCAAACTTTACTTTCGCCTTACTATAATAGATCGTAAAAAAGGAAATTAAAAAGGTCATTTTATTGCAAAAATAGAGTGCGGTACAGTAACCCCAAAAATAAGTACATACAGTAAAACCCCTCTAATCGGACACCTCTCAAGTTCGACGCCCCTCTAAATCGTAAAAGTACAGACTAGAGGGGTTCATTGAATAGTCATTACAAAGGAAACTTGAAATTTTATTCTATGGTCGACAACATTCGCGCCTTTTGGCTGTATTATTCCAAGTACAACCTCTCTAGTTCGTACAAATCGTATACATCGAAAAAAATCGGTCCCAATTGTGTCCGATTAGAGGGGTTTTACTGTAATGCCTTTTTACGATTCAAGCGGCTGCTGTTTGTCAACAACAACAATTATGAAGTTTGCTTTGTACTGCAGAATAGTTACATATTATAAGAAATTGTTCTTGCTATTCTCTTTATATTCGGCTGTATTGGTGGCAAAAGATAAAAGACGTGAAAACACAAATTAGAATCCAAGACTAAAGGAGAATCATACATTTATTGCAAATTTCCATCAAGTTTCCCGGTATCAAAATTATGTATTCCTGTCCGATTATCACACCGAAAATTGGTCAGCAACTCGAATTTTATCATTTTCGCCCAAATTTGGCTAGATTTTTGGGCTTACACTTGTTTGCCGGAGTGCTTGTACTCAGCAGCATTCAGGCCAAATTAAAGGACAACAAAAGCTTGCCGACTTTGTTGGAAAAGTTTAGTGTGGTTTTGCATAATATGCATGCATGTATACAGACTGCTGATGACTGATGCCAGAACTATGCAGGTGCTTGCTTATTGCTTATTATAACACGCGTATTATCTATAATCTTCAAAATTCAAAATAGAACAAGAGAAGACAAACACTTTATTTCTCCAGGTACATTAAACATTATGAGCCCTTTTTCCATGTTATGTTACTGGCAATTGCTGTATGATGCATAGTAATTATGCATCATGCAGTAAACGCCATTATTTTTATTGAATACTTTTGCAATAAAAACGACAGGATGTTTTGCCGTTCAACAATATTGATTTTGCGAGAAACTACCGATTTTCGAGAGATGAAAAACATAAATATTTATCTACCTGCAGTCGTACCAGAAATGTTGCAGTTTAGGTACGTATTTTTACAATATCCTATGTTACTAGGTACTGTCGGACTGATTAAACTTTATTAAAAATTATTTAATACAATTATTGGCTATTGGTAGTCTCGTATCCGGATAGTCTCGATATTGTTATCAAAAAATCAATACATATTGTCTAAAATGCAATAATTATGATGTCTACGCATAATATATAATTTATAATGTTTTTTGAATATGCCCATATTACACAATCCTGTTGAATTTGATGAGATTTGATGTGATGTCTGACTGGAAAGTATATTCATATTTAATGTTAGTAGTTAGTATATGTGTGTATGTTAGTAAGAGTGTAGAGATAATGGGACAAATGACTGGGGCAATCAAAAATCAATCAGATATCCGATAAAACCTCAGTCACAAATGTCAGCATTATTATTCCCTATAAATATACATGTATGCAGATCACCTTTATGTATTTTTTCGATTGATTTTGTCCACTTCAAGGTGCGAAGGGAGAGATAGAAAAAAAACTGATAGCCTACTCTAAGCTCACTCAAGTATAAATCGATAATACAAATTTCCATTGTCCACGCTATATTTTCCACTGCCCACATCTTCAGCAGTTGATATCGATATTGTAATCACCGTATTCATAATTAGCGTATGATAATTGACATTGTGTGTGTCAAGTATACATTGTACATAGTACATATGTTTGCGTGCATATGATGCTCTTCGCCAGAATATTGATTGAGAATTAGCTTTTCCTTACACAACAAAGTAGAGTAGAATAGAATAGAATAGATTATAGAACGGAATCGTCGGGGACGGAGTAATTAGTGAGTATTATTATTAGTATTATGGAGAATTAAGAATTTCCCTGACTAACTTAGCAAACAATATGTGATTTTAATATTGAAAACAAAAGCCTCCAAGAAAAACCAACACTATTTATTTATTTATTTATTTTCTTACCTATTTTAAATACGTTCCTTTTTGCTCTAAATAAGTTGCAGTCGTAGTTATAATTGCATATTATATTATACAGCAGTTTGTCCAGAGAAAAAATGCAGAAACTCGGTCCGTCGATATTTGTGGGAGGTTTTATCCTCCTAATTGCCGTCCTCCTCGTTTTCTTCATTGGAGTGCCCATCATCATCGATAATAAAGTGACAGACGTAAGACGAGACAAACCAAGAGCAAGATCAAGAGAAAGAAATGGAATACATTTTTATTGTTCTCAAAAGTATAGAAAATTTATTGAGTGTTCCTATTTGTGCCTAAAATAAAAAATAGTATTTCGCCCTGTTTTTCAACCTTTTTTAGGAAACTCAGCTGCAGGAAGGTTCGGAAACTTGGGAGAAATGGCGAGACGCACCGATCCCCATCTTTTTGAGTTTCTACATCTTTGACATTCAAAATCCAGAGGCTTTGGAAAATGGAACCGATTTTGAGCCGTTCCAAGTTGTTGAACGTGGACCCTACGTTTATCAGTAAGATTATGCACAAACTGAAAATAGAAGTTTTTTAAGGCCAGTCTTACAAATTAAGCGTTGTCATTTCAGGTGGATTATTTATTTATACATTTCAACAGGGAGAAGAGGCAAAAGACGATTCTTGCGATAGACAAGGAGGCGGACACGGTGACATATGAAGAGAGCATTCACTACTATTTTCGGAGAGACATGTCTGTGGGTGATGAGACGGACAGGTTTAACATCATCAACGCTCCATTTATCGTAGGTGCCCTCCGCAGTTCACCATTACCAAAAGCCAGAAAAGATGAGAAAGCTTTGTAAATGCTTTGATTCTTTTTGTCTCTTTTTCTCTAGATTGTCTCCACGGTTCTCAAGAAATCTCTGTATGGTGTTGCCAACTTGATTATCGACTACTTGTGGCGTAGTGGTGAGCGATTTGTGAGGCAGAATGTGACCGTTAATGAAATGATCTTTTCTGGATTCGACACCCAAATTTACACACCTATCGTAGCGTTGAGTCCCGGTGGAGCACCGGAAGAGTTTGCGGATAATTCTTTCTCCTTTTACAAAGGCGTAAGATTTTTCATTTCATCTCATGCTAAATTTTGAACTCCCCTCACATACATATTTATACAAAGTTCCTTAAATATTCGTTACTATTACATAGTAAATTACATAACTCTCCATTGTGTGCCTTTTTTGTGGGTGTGAACAGCAGAAAGTAATTTTTTTCCAATGTGGACTAATAAGAGGGTCGATAATACATGTGTGTGTGTAGTTTTGATGTCTATTTTTATGTCAGTGAAATCTCAACTGCTGTCGATATGTATTTGATAAAGTAGGTAATAAACTACACAAACAATGGAATAAATTGATCACACACGCTGTATTTAGCTCAGTATTTTGCTCCAGATAAAGCTCAAGCTACGATGATTGATATGATAACAAGTATGTATATGGAGTGTAGTTGACAGAGTACAGCGGAGTAGTTAAACTTGGCACAGTGACTTCAATGGTGTGGTGCAGTATAAAATATAATCCCAGTTTCCCAGTACATTTATGTACTATGTACGTTACAAGTTGCATTTGTACACCGTATAATGTGTGTATGTGGATTATTTAAATTCCTTATTCGAGTGACTATCGACTGCCGAGAGATAACGTCAAGAGCGAGATGATGGAAAATTGTGACAATGTCACACACATTGTGAAACTTTTATTCAGCCCGCAATCGAAAAAGTTTTAATTTTGATACAAATTCACACACATGCACCGAGGGGCATATTATTAAACCATGCTAAATGCTAATGCGTACCTATATGTTATAGTTGATAGTTTATGCTTATAGAATCAAGTTAAAAATCACCATGAACGGTTTTTCCCCTCCTTTTAACAGAAAAATGGCTCAACCGAAGGAGTTTTTACGATTAAGGCCGGTGTGAAGGACTACAAGACTTTTGGCAAGATTGAGGTGTACAATGGTATGAAGGAATTGACCTGGTGGACTGACCCCAAACTTCTCCCATACCAGGAACAGTATTGCAATAAAATTAACGGGTCCGATGGATCTATTTTCCCACCGTAAGCTATTTTTGCTTCCTCTATTCATAACATTACAGGCAGTAACAAGTTATCCCCAAATTCGCAATGATGATAAAAACACAATTAACTGCTGACAGATTCGTGAAAAAGGACTGGATTATGCGAATTTTCAACACAGACATTTGTCGCTCGCTTTTCCTAACCTACAACAAGGAGATTACGTTTGATGGAATCAAGGGCTATCGCTTCACCATCCCCAAGACGATGCTCGACCATCCCGACATCAACCCGGACAATCGATGTTTTTGCGTGAGTCCCGGTGGAGGACTTCGAGACCATTGTGCCGGAGGAGTCATTCGAATTTTTCCATGCAAAAGCGGTAAATAAACTACAGATGCTTTAATTAATGACGCAAATGACAGCTAATTAATTTGCAAATATTTACTTTGGAAAACATTTGACCTTTTTCATGATCTTGTTTTGTTTTTGCGGTAGGAGCGCCAATCGTCTCATCAAACCCTCATTTGCTGGATGCGGACGAAGAAATCCGAGAGATGGTGGTCGGCCTCGAACCGAACCGAGACAAGCATCAAACGTTCATCGAAGTTGAACCGGTATACAAAATGAATTTAAAATTGCTTTTCACCCCATCGCGGAAGAAATATTCTAGTTGGAATCGAGATTGGCCCCACTTTACCTGACTTGAATTTTTTTGTTATTTGCTTGCAGAGATCTGGTCAGCTTTTGCAGGCAATGAAGAGAGTTCAGATCAACATGGAATTGCAAGCCTTGACTGGAATCGCAAGGTTCCGTGACATCCCGGAGCCAAGCTACATTGTCCCCATCTTTTGGGCTCAGGAACACGCATACATGGACAAGAAGAATACGGATGACATGAAGGACAAGTTAGTCAAGCCATTGAAGGTACTTGAAATTGTTCAGTGGACCATCATCAGTTTGGCAATCGTAGTCACTGTCGGGGGTCTAGGACTCACGTGCTATAGACGCCAAAAGAATAAATAGTTAAAATCCGCAAATTAAACTAGCTTATGATTTTAAATGGCAATAGAGTATGTGATGAATGAATGCAGCTGTTCATGTAAATATATATATTTATATTATTTTTGCAATTTAAATAACTTCAAACTGTGAAAGTCAATAGAGGTAAATGGATTATTGAGAAAAACTGTGATGTTGTTTTAAAATATATGCATGTTGGTCTTCCGGAGAACAGATAAAAAAATGTTCATGAGTGCGTACAAAATGAAAATAATATCGTTACCTTTTTAACGCAATATTGTAATAATTAATGTACAACAACAAGGGGGTTACATGACGCTAGGTAATAAAAAATAAAAAGTATGAACAGGTACAATATTTTTGAGAAATAAATATTTTCACAAACTATTGAGAAATTAATTTAGGGTTGATAAAAAAGAAATATTAAAGTACTCCACAGAAAATCAGCCTATAAATTTTCCATGGTAACTTTATACATACCATGTTTTGGTCAGTATGTACAAATAGTACTTTTGTTTCTTGACCCTTCGATTACCGGTATTGTTAATATATTATTTATTTATTTTAGTTTATTTACAAAAATATGACGTCCTGTGCCAAAGGATATTAAAAACTGTGCCGTAAATGTAACTAAGTTAATGAAGTTATCCATAATACATCATAATATCGAATAGATACAATCACAGTTTATGAATTTGCAAAAGCACCAAAAATATTGTCTACAATTATAAAAGCGAGACTATTTTCGTAATAAAAATGGAGTCGTACATATTTTATCGATACCATTATAAAATTGCTGACTTTTGATTGTACCTACTTTATTGACACTTGAGTTATTGACACATCTTCATCGCTCAAAAAAATATTTTGCATATGTAGCACAACTCGAGACAGAAAATGTGCAAACGGTAAAGATTTTTGTGGAAATAAAAAACATTTGTGTGTACAAGGGACAATGTAGAAGTTTATTATAGTTTTGTGACCGTTAGGTTAGTGTCTGATTTATTGTTGCATTTTTAAAATAGTTCTTTATAATTTGACATAAACTAAATGGTGTTTGCTGCGAAGAAGGGAACAGGGAGATGAGCATATAGACAGATGGATTCTAAACTTATGCCACTTTTCGCGTTCACATATTATACATTACTTGCATACATGCATATGAAGGCAAAACAAACTAACTGTACTTTAGAGATGCATTTTGTCGATTCGACTTTGCTACCTTGTATGCATAGTACTATGAACCTACTACATACCTACTTAATACAAATACCTGTTTTTATACCTACTTGTAATATGCTTGGGTGATATAGTTGGCGAATAAGATTATGAACATATTGCAGAATGCAAGAGAAGCCTTTCATTTTTGTTTCGTCTCGTATCTATTTTGTGTATAAGTACACATCTCCAAGTATGTATGCATATGACATGGATTTTAAGATGATTATGATGATGTTATTAAAAAGGTGTTTGATTACATTATACATAGAACTAAATCGTAAGTATGACAACAACAAGAGTAGTAGTAAAGAGTGTGATGAACTTGCATGTTGTTAAAGTGGAAATGAACGAAAAGTAGGATTTAGAAAGTATTTTGTGTTTTGTGTGTGTATGTGGCTGAGATGTGGATGCGAGAGAATGGTGAGATTCGACGAGAGCAATCTCAATCACGGCTCAATGGTCTAGGGGTATGATTCCTGCTTTGGGTGCAGGAGGTCCCGGGTTCAAATCCCGGTTGAGCCCCATATTTTGCTCTTTTTTACTCCATTTTCTGCATTCTTTCCCCGTATTTTCAACCATTTGTACCTTCTTTAATCGTTTATTTTGGTAGTTTTTGAAAAAATCCAGGGAAACAACGAAAACTGAATGTTTTTGAGAGATTTTGGTCGTAAGAAGTACGTTCTTGTTTTCTTTTGCTTGAAATGTAAAATATGAAAATTGCAAACTGCACAAACCATACTACAATGTTTCCATTCTAAACTTTTTTTGCCATAGGCAATATTGTGTATAGCTATCTAGAGTAAAGCATTGTAAGTTTCTTTGGATTTACTTAAATATCAGTACAGATTTATATCTTGGTTTTTTGAAACTTTTCGAACCTTTCCCATGTAGATATTTTTATTTGTTTGTTCTTTGCATTTTCATGTGTATGTTTCATAAAACATGGAAACTGAGAGACTCTGTTTCTGTCGACATGAATGTACCTCTGCTTGTCTTTAGCTGTCTGGGGACATTATATTATGCCGAATACTCCACGATTCAGAATACAGTGAAAGCGGTTTTACTTATCTGCTTCCGAATCCTAATTGAGCCCCATCTTTGCGACTTTGTCATTACTTCTTGCTTTCTGCTTTCACTCACTCCAGTAAACCAGGACTTTCGTGTGATTCTCGGAACGAGTAAATTCCTGTGCAGCGTTTTGAAACAGGAAATGGCAATTTGATTATTACCATGTCGAATTTGACACCGTCGTCAGTGGCCAAAGCCGCAAGAAGCATTGGGAATACCGGAATTAAAAGGCAAATCTAATTTAATGGAAGATAGCTGACTTTGAAACTCTAGAAAACATCACACCAACACATGGAATTACGAGAAACACCAAAAGGTTAATTAAATTGTTTATGTAAGCGAATTGCTTATGCAGGCATCTATCACACGCACTACTTCAAACCTACATGTGAATTATAATTAGCCATTTATATGGTGTACAGTGTACATACTACATACAAAGTCCAATGTACTTGAATACATCGGATTGAGAATTGAGAATGAGTTCTCCCCCGAAGTTCAAAATACGAAATAATAGCAAAAATACGTACTTTGAATGATTAGAAGTTAAAGGTAGGCGAGAAAAACCTCCGAAAATAGACATGTGCACATAGAATTGAAGCGGAAAGAACCAGGACAAGGTTCAGTAGCAGACTGCAGACCCACGTTGTTTCCTTTTTCCATTCTAACGAGCTGCAGTCTGAATGGCTTTGATTTTAATTGAGTGCCGATTATAATTTGCACCTACTTAGAAAACATTTTAAAAATAAAATGTAAATTCAATTCATGTTTTCAATGTTAACTCTTAATATTGAGTATTCTTAACTGTTTTACATAATGTATTCAATTTCCCTTCAAATTATGATTTATTGTGGCAGATTCTGCATTCAGAAAGCTCATAATCATAATTATATCTCACATTTACACAACATTTACAATTTACAGTTATGACTGCACTGGCTAAATATTTGTTGCCCTTTGTAAGTAACCAGTAAATACTTGTAAATAATGTGTAACACATATTATATCAGCCGAATGCCCTTTATTAAGTACTGATACAAGTATCGACTATGTAATTTTATTTTTGTCTACATACTTATAGCCCATTTATGGGGAATATAAAAATGGCTTCTCTGGAGGCAAAAAAATACAGATAAAAACTTCATTTAACTTTTTTTGCCTCTGTGTAACTCAAAAAATGACTATAAAAAAGATACACAAACTACGACCTCTTTTGAAATATTCCGTTTTTTGGAAAATGAGTCAATGAAGGTTGTAAGAGCTTTTATTTCGTGTATGACAAATGACAAATATGTGTCACATTAACAAGTACATAGATCTAAGATGATTTCCACATTTTCAGCAAAACAAGAGGTTTGTTTGCATAAAATTTTCATGTTCAGGCTTCGCCAAAAATAAAAGCTCACCGCTGATATTTGGCCTGTCACCCTTATCGACAAAATGATGGAATGTGGATATGGATGGATGGATGCAGTTTTTATGCAGGCAGACAGATCACATTACCTACATGGGCATATGCACAAAATACAAATTACAAAACATGTGAATAGCTGTCGAGTGCCATGTAATCTAGAGTCAAATCTCGTCTTATCACGAATCTCTGAGACAAGCAAAAGACCAACACCAAACTGTCTCACTGCAGAGCTCACAGCCGAAGGATCGAGCAACAGGTGCATATCATTATTAGTTATTAGTATAAGTATTATTGTATCCAACATTGTTATCGGCATCTCCTTACATACGTACATACATACATACATGCATATTACCGCATAAGATTATGTGTCCCTTTGATAATAATAAACTACCATTTTACACACAATCAAAACCTGTTTACGGTCGTTAATTTGAGACATCGACTTGTTGAGTCTCATGCTGTCCATCTAAATATTCTCACAGGAGCAGTTAAAAATATGAAATGAATGCCGCCGACGTCAAAAACTAGAGCAAGAGCAAATATTAAAAGACAAATGTGCTCACGTCCACCATTCCAATCTAATCGAACCCAGTTCAATAATGTATATTTCCAAAAGTCTGTCAATTCCCAATTGGAATGTTTCGAAGGTGGATTTTGGCACTTTTGCCATATTTTTTAAAAATGTCGTATTTTAGCAATCGCTTTCATTTCCAAGTATGTATACACTTACAATATTTTCTCTTGGAAGCCAAAGCAAAGTCAGTGTTATCCTTATCTATCGTATGTATTATTTGTCGGACGGTAATTTGTGCAAAAATGGTTGTCGCGAGTCAGCTTTTGACAGAATGTGATTCAACATACATAAATACATAATACACACATACAGTATGAAGTATGAAGGTATTACATGTTATTTTTATTTGATATGGAGTTTCCGAATCAGAGCAGCCCAGCCCAAGTCCATGCTATAAAGTAATGAGATGGCGTGTATAGACAATATACACGAGTATCTATAAGTATTTTCGAGCTCGAATTGCAACATGATCTTATGATTGTACATAAAATAATAATGCTATTCCATACTATGTGTATTATGTGATCAAATCATTTGGATGATAAATGAAAGATTACGAGTATTTACAAAGAGTTTGAAAGACACTGCTACCTGTGTTTTTTTTCATCTCTCTCTCTCTCGCTCTCTACATGTAGGAAATTAATTGGGCTCAATGTTACTCTGATATGATTATTAATATTGATTATTGCTATTATTATTGGCAACAAATGTGTGACTTGATTGTGTGTCTGTTTTTGTTTGTCTTTTGTCCCTTGACCATAATACAAACATAAAACATGCATGGTACATGTATGTATGCATATACAAATGTGAAGCATGCAGTGGGGTGACAAACGACGACGATGATGAGGATGAAATGCATCATATTTTAAAATTTTAACGCCGGTATGCGCTCCATAACATACTTATTATAATTTTTTTGCGTCTCATTTTCATTTCGTTTCATTTGACGTTTATTTGATTTTGGTATCGTCTCGCCGTTTTGTCGTGGTCAGCAGCAAATTCGAAGGCGTTGAAAAGGTGCGGTTCCTCGGGCTCCCTCTCTCTTTCTCTCTCTCTCTGTCATTCCTTTTGGCATTACACGAGACTTCTTTTACTAATTGAAAATAGCAAATCGCCAATTCCAATACTCCGTACCATACTCTATGTTATCCTATATATGTATGATGATGAAATTTGAAACTGGCCAACTGATTGTTTTGGCTTTGGTTTTGTGTGTGTGGCTTATGATATAATTTAAAATGTATAATAGGTATGAAGCAAATTTATGCACAACATATTGACATATGATTAATATTAAATATGTAGCAAGTTTATGATTATGTATTCTGCGGGTTGGTGTTGACTGTATATTAGACCTGTTCATTCTGCACACTTATATGAAAAGTTAAGGAGGTACCCCTTCATATTGTTCCTTTTGGAT
>JAQIVE010003332.1:0-17066 GCA_034698285.1 Sminthurinus bimaculatus | reverse complement strand
GCCCATCATCAGAGGTCGTTGAAAGTGGAGGAATCGTAGTGGTCCGGTTTTTAACTCTGCTCCTCAGATCGTAGTGGCTCATTTATAATGTACATGTATTATGTTACACATATGCAACATCAATAATTATGATGTACGATGCCATGTTTGATGGCATGAAGAACAGCTTTGTGGAAAGTTTATCGTTTTTATATCATATCCTTAATTAGCATTAACGTTCAAAATCCTTTTTTAAGTCTCCTCCATCCTCCCATTACACAATATATTTCTTTAAAATGGTAATTTGGATTGTGTGTTCCTCTCTGCTTTTGTAACAACTTTTACTGCTACCTACCTGTATTCTTCACCCGGCTCACCGAGCCGGTTGCTTTCTTTTTGTACTACAACGCACTCAATTATTCTTATATGCGTACTACATATTATATGTATTTATATGCTGTCACGATAAATGCAAAAGACGTAAGTAAAGACTGTAAGTCATAAAGCCGAATCATACAAATGCAATAAATAGATAGGGGTAAACCATCGCAAAGAAAGCGTAAACCAGTATAGTCGTGTAAACACGTACGTTGCTATGGGTTACCTGTTTGAAGCTTTTTTACATCCAGCATCGGTCACCATTTTATAAGCCACGAAAACTATTAATTACCAATCCTTTCACTGTCCACAGTAAGGCTCTGATCCCTGATGGTGTACAGGACCAGGTCAATGCTATCAGTAGTCCAGCCCATTTGTAACCTTTCGTTTTTAATGCTTCAAAGGATTTTATGTAGCTTTTTATTTTGATTGACATCGTAAAAAATAGCTGTATTTTTGTAAAAATCGTATGATAGTAAAACGCATGGTAACTGGTAACCCATAACAACCTAAATATGTTTTTGTACTAATTATTAGCAACAAGGCTAAACTTACGCTACTGTAGTTGACGTGGTTTACCTCTAATGCTAATAAGTATGTACCTATCTACACGTGAGTTAGAATAGTAGAAAAAGTGTGTATATTAGGTGTAATGATATTATGTAAATTGTAAGGAAACAATTGCTGCTTGGTCAACAGTGGCAGTGACTTTTTATATAATTTAGAGGTGGACAGTGGAAGATGGACGATGCAAACAAGAGAGTGTAAAAGTAAGTACGCATGCAGTGGATACGTATATTCAGTACACAGTAGTAGTGTCAGTAATCAGTAATAGCAGCAGTTCTTTTCTTCCTCTCCCCATTTGTTGTTATATTGTTGTATATTATATTATTGTATACACATTGTACAGTAAACGTGGCAAGTGTTGCTACTATATTAATGAGTAATAACATGCGTAAAAAAGTAGTAGAAGACGACATGAGTTCAGCAACACCAAGCTGCAGCTCCTCTGCAACTCTTTTTCTCTTTTACCTCATCCTCCTTCCTTCCTATCTGTCTCCGAACGTTGGAGTTGCATATATCTATATGTATAGTTAAGCTGGACAAAAAAAGATACGAAAAAAGTGGAAGAAAAAGATAAGGAGTAGAAGAGGTTTATAGGAAGACGGAGAAGATGAGGATGATGCTGATGATGAAGATGAACCGTGCAAGAGCAACAATGATTCTGTGCATGTCCAAGTCTGTGTCTGTGGCCAAACCTGGACCACGCCACGCCGTGAACTCTCTTGCTTTTTTTTCATCCTCCAGTTTACACACTCATTATTTTCAAATTTATATACACGAGTAAACTTTTTAATACTCTGTGTGTATACCGTATACATAGAGATAGTGAGTACACTTGACCAAGTCTTGGAGAAAAAGAGTAATAGTTGATGATAGTTTGAACATAGAGCATGCATATTATAATATGCATTATTATTGCATGGAGTAACTTGACCAACGATTAGGCACTTTGTACCTATCATGCAAGGCTGTTTTTTGGGCCCAGGCATCAGCTGAGGTTGTTTTTGTATGTTTATACACATACATATATAAATACATGCATAAATGTGTGTGTGATGGTGATTCTGGTGGTTGTTGATCTGTGCGGGTGATGTTCACTTTTTTCTGCTCGTCCTCATCCTCCTCCAAACACTTGAGGCTGAGATGCATGCATGTATAATGTATGTATATTACTGCACTTTGCTCATCCTCGTGTGTTTTTTCTTCATTCACCGAACCATTATGATGTACATTATACATATAGGTATGAAATGATGCCAAAGAACTCTGGAAGTCATGGTACTCTTCCTCCTCATGTTTCTCCAGCTCTGCACTCTGCACACTTGCATCTTGGAGCAAAAAAGTTGAGTGCTGAGCTGAACCCACTACAGGGCACACTATTTTACACAGTGTACATTATAGATTAGCAGTAGTCGTAGTAATATAGTAAAAAATAGGGTATTGCTGTATATATACTTATATCAACCGTGATTATTACTCTTATAGTTAGATTATAATAAAAAGACAGTTATATAATATTATACTATACACTCTCCGAGTTCGTTCACGTTTACGCCTAGATTTGTACTACTACTATACTTACTACGCTCTTTTTTTCATCCTTTTGACTCTAACCCTCAATGCTAATGCCATCCAGATGCAATTGATCATGTCCCTGTAACTTTGTGTGTGTACTCTACTCTATTCCGTATCCAGTTTACTATACGCACTTGTAATATAATATAATTCTGATATATTGTACAATATATTATTATATGACTGAAAAGTGAAGATATATTATCTTCAGTTATTGCTCTCTCTCTCTCTCTCTTGTTGTTGAGAGTACGAAAACCAGAACCCGGCTGCAAACAAGTGCAGCTCAGCTGTTTTCTGTTTGTGTCTGTTTTGAAGGACACTTTCTTCACGTGTGTTGTTCACGTGGAGTAACTTGATTTTTTTCTGCCTTCCTTTATGCCCGAAATTAAAATTGTGTCTGTGTGTGTATTATGTGTGTGTACTTGAGCAAATGTAAAATATATATACCTATAGAAAGAGCTAGAGAAAGAGAGAGATGCAAAAAACTACAAAGGAGAGACTTGCAGGCCTCCACTAGAAGTACAATTTTTTTTTCAATCTTCCATGCACAATCACTCACTATCTCGTCTTACAATCTGTTGATGATGTTCATGTTGAAGTTGAAGAGAGTGCGGGGAAATGGAGAAATCGAGACGGAGCTGGAAAACGAAGAAGAAGAAGACGAAGAAGGGAGCTGGGGAAAATCATGTCGTTTTACAATGCATGTGCGTAACTATTGCGTAGATTAAATTTATAAAAGTAAGCCGAGAGTAGCTAGGCAAGCACATATTGAAATTAAAATTAAGCGTGTACAATATATCGGTGTATCTGTCTGTTCTGTACATTTTATAAGTAATAATATGAATGCTCATTATTATGTATCGTCGAACATCCACGCTAAATATCAACGTTAATCCTCCAGCGTCTCTGAAAACCAAAGAGAGTGACAATATATCTTGCGTAATAGAAAAGCGATGAAAAACACTGGGAAAAAACTACAGGCAAAAAATTAATAGTACTTTTGAATTTAAATTCAAAACCTTTTCAACTGTTATTATTATGACCACTATCATTATTCTCATCATTATCATTATTGCTTATTGCTTTTGCAGTGCGTAGCAGCTCCGTTTTTGCCCAATCCCGAAAGAAACAAGAAGATAAACGATACACGATACGATACGATTCCTGTACATGTATGTATGTATTTCTTTTCTTCTTTCTTCTTATTCTCAAATTTCCATGCAACTGCTCTCATATATACATAATATGTATGTATAGGAGGGGAACATCCTTTCCTTACTCCTTGCTCCAAATACACACACATACATACATACGTGTACGCTTTAAACTGTAAACAGACATCAGACAGCAGCATGCACATTTAAAGTACAGACTCTTGGAGCAAATTGTCAAGGTAAAACTGAGCTGAAACGTTCCGTTGTATATTGTGCGGAACACACCTGAATCAATTTTAAATACACGTGGACAGGGAAAAGATGTAGAAAAAAGAAAAATATAAAACATAATAGGTTTACATGTATATATATAAGTTGGCATTACATTATCACTCTTGATCATTATTACACATAATATTCTTTTACCCTTCATTAAAGGTACACATGAACGTATGCATACATAGACAGACTGTTTTATGTATACGTTTTTGCTTCAAGTTTCATGTTTCAATACGTTTTACTTGACTTGTCCGACTTTTGTAGATTTGTTTTGTATGTATGTACATTGTACATGGATAATTTCTGTTCCTGTTCTTTTGATCTGCTCATATCGAGCGATAGAAAGATGCATGTACAGTGTACATATGTACTGAATTTGTGTATGTCTCTCTGTTGGTTACTGTCCCATTTACCATTTTACTCGGATAAAGCTTATTATATTTTACATGGTGATTTGGATTTGGATTTGGTGAGGTCGTCAGAAAAGTAAAAAGTCCAAGGATGAAGGAGGAGAAGATGAAGAAGAAGCACAAGAAAAAAAAGTGAAGAAACGTTCTTCACCCTGCTCAATCGTCTGTCTTTAGCATTATAATATGAATGTACAGTAAAAATATAATGTTTGTAAATGTAAACTGTAAAGTACATATATATAAAGACGGTGGTGGTGGTGGATGGACGACGTGTCTGAGCAGGAACGATCATAATACAATACAATGGGGAGAGAAAGAAATATTATCCATAAGACGATGGCTGAAAGCAAGGTGCATCCTAATATATCTCCCATATTATAATGTACACACTACACACTATTACAAACATAACGTTAAGTAGAGAGAGATATTATTGTACTTTTGCTATTGTGCATTGTTGATTGTGCAGGTAGTTCAGGAGAATACAAGTAAGAAATGGATAAGAAAAGGAAGAGGTAAGACCAAAAAGCACAATGCACAGACAGCTTGTCGTATTCCTACAATATGTATTCTTGTAGTATTTTGTGTGGATATTATATTCGGACTTGAGATAGATTGAGGATTGAGGTGAGAAATGAGAACCTACTACAACATAAATGTACATAGAATAGAGAATAGAGTATTATGTATACCGCCCAAAATGTGTAATAATAATACGTATGAGCACGAAAAAACAACATCCATCGTTCGGGTAACGAACTGAAGATGAGAACAAGGAGAGAGAGAGAGAGGAACAAGAATAACGAAACGATTACGATTATGTTCATGCCTTGCTTATATGTATGTATGTGTGTATTCTCTAAGCATTATACATATTGTGTTTTGTGTATTGTCTCGTGTAGTCTGATCAGCTCCAACTTGCTCAAACTTGCAACAACTTTTTGAGATAGGTAGAAAGAGAGAGAGAAAGAGCAAGGAAGAAAAAAATTAACCCACTACACCACTAAAAATCTGTACAAACAAAACGTAAAAGTTGACCTCTACAAATCTCGGCCGAGTAGACTAAACGTCGTACGCGTAGTCGTACTACGTTTACGTTTTCTTTTATGAATACACAATATGTACGTATGTATACATTTAAGTAGGTACTTATTACGTATTGCTAATGCCAGCATCTTTACGCATAATGTGCACCTACGTGCATACATATGTACACTTGCACTCTGTCTGATGATGTAAATTACGAGTGTCAGCCGTCAGCAGCTTTAGCTTTTCCTTTTCCAATATCCACGGACAATCCAGTGCATCATGCACATGCACACAAACAATGGTTTTTACCTTGTTTAAAATAGTCTTTTTTCCCCTAATCTTTTCCATCTTCCTCGTAACTCTAATATTATATTATTATTTGAATATGGCACAAAATATGACAGAAAATTTTGTGTTCCTCGTCCTGGAAATTGTATAAATATTAAATATAATGCTGGAAATTACATTGGATGAACGAAAGCAAACCAAACCACGCCAGCATAATATTCACCGTGTGTATTGTGTATAGACAGTAGATACATACATAATACATGCATATATATTCAGGTTAAAGATAATTTGTGCATCATGGTGGTGTTTTTCAACTCGGAATCTCAAGCACAAACATGATAATAATACTCATGCATAATATATTACATGCTATAAATGTATTTTTTCAATGTGTGTAGATTGTAGATTGAATATACATGAATATACGTGTATTGGATTGGTGCGTTAAACTTGCTTCTTAGGTAAAAAGTGAAGCGTCTAAATCTAAAAAAAGAAGAGAAAATAGTCCCCGGAGATTTCAAGCAGGCCGCTTCCATCTTTACGAAAAAGTCCTGCTGTTTTTAATTCTGATTTCCAACTTGAAACTTTTAACCCAACTTGTTCCAAAAGTTTAACCCGACTATGGATCTCATTTTACACCCACAGTCAAGCCAAGTCAACAGTCAACAGTCCCTATCTTGACTGGACTTTTTTTGTGGTGACTCGATTGAAAAAGAAAGAAAGGCCGACTTTTTTCCTTTCTTTTCATATATTTCATCATCTCACTACCTTATTTCAACTGTACTTATTATAAAGGACTCTTTTTTTAACTACGGTACGTAATTCCGAACAACTGTGTATTTTAAGTACTATATATAATATTTTATTAGAGTTATTGTAGATACAAAGGAACCAAAGGCAAGACGAATGAGATGACACTTGAATGTTAAATAATGTCAAATCAAACTCAAGCATAAGAATTTTTTTTTTCCAGTATTCAATATTGAATAGGATAATGCTGGATAATCTTTTACCTTTTGTGGTTGATAAAAAAACATCTTATAGAGCTTTTTTCACCAATGTGAAAAGGAAAATTGTTAAAATTATATTGACAGTTTATTAAAGAGTACCCATGTATGTATATGTATGCTTACGGTGTATAACTGGACGGTATTAATATATGGAGAGAAAGTAAAAGAAAACGATTGTGTAAAAAAGAAAATGCTTGAATATATTAAAGGGCTGAAGATTTTATACTATCATAAAATGTGGTATAGTACTTACCTAATAATAATAAACAAGGAGGTTTAGCTAGTTTGCACAATTGAATAAACCAAGAAAATGTACAATATTCACTATGCATAAGTATTATACAAAGAAGAGAGAAGATAGGAGAAATGTTGAAAGATTATTATAAAGAGTTTTATCCCGGTGTTGATGTTGATACTTTAAAGAGTATTTTGGATCATGTCTGTGTCTATTGTTGGGTCAACCAATGTAACAATAAGAGTGAGCATCCGTCAGGAGGAGGAAAGGGCATTACGATTAATACGTTGAATATTGTATGTGTGTGTGTAGTGTGTACAGTGTACAACGTACAAATGATTGATATGGATAATACTGTAATATTATTATTCTTGGTTACACTGTCATATTACTTACCTATTTTCCACTTATACTGTACAAATATAACATGTATCTAATACAGCATCTCCCTGGAAGGGTAAAAGAAGATTCAAATTCAAATATAAATCCAAATTCAGGTCCATACTACATGCATGCATGTAGGTATCGCTGTTTGTGTACATACATACATAGTAAGAGAAAAAATGATACTCGCTTTATCGCTATGACTTTTGTCTGGAACCCAAGACGTGTGTAACTCACCGTACTGTACTTGGATTTGATGTTCAAGTTGCCTGTAGGCAAAAGCAATGTGACGGTGTGGATCCGATGTACCTATATGTATCTATGTATACATTATTATGATGAAAGTCCAAGTCCAAGTACCTGCGGACTTGATGGTGGTGGTGGTAGGTACTGCACACTATCGACTAGCTTAACTGTATACATACATACATACACGCATACAAGTTTAAGGGTGCAAGATGTAAATTGGGATGAAAAAAGTGTACACTTTCTTCCCATATTACTAGACATATATTCTTATTTTATGCATGCATATGAGCGTATTGTGTAGACTTGATTGTGTGTACAAATATCGTACAAATGTGTGTATAGTAAGTGTAAAGAGTATACATACGCAAAGATCTGTAGAATATATTCATTAGAAATGATACTGATACGCACGTTGACGTCTATGTACATTGTGTATATGTATGTATGTATGTATTATGTACGTTTCAAGCCTAATGTTGCGTATGAGTGAGTACTTGAAAAAAGTAGCAAGAGAGAAGGAGAGACTTGCGGACTTGCAGCCGGGTCTGCTGGGATTTATGATAAAACGTAAGCCCTGACTTATTGAGCATGATAATAATACTGTGTAATAATAGTTGGAGGAGTTTTCACCAGCACTTCATGTGATTGTATATTATATACATATACATACATATGTGTATAAAAGTGAGTAAAAAGTGAGAAGGAAGATGAAAGGACTTGGCCAGACTAAGCCAAACCAAACCAAACCATGATTACAATTACGTTTTTACGTGTGGAGCTCAATAGAAAACTGAGAGCTGTAAGAAGTTGGGAGAAAAAAGAAGCATCATCGAGAGAGAGAGAGATCACATTGAAAGTAGTTGTAGTGTGTACACTTTGTGCCTCAGCAGTGTACACGTAGACTTGATGCATAATGCTCAAGTCCTCCAAAAAGTCAAAGTCAAGCCACACACAATCAGTACAAGTGATTTATCCTTATTACTCTGACTATATTATACGTATGTAATTATAGTTGTAGGTAGACATGGAGCATCGGGAGAAAGAAGTAGACCAGAATATCGGATATGTTGTTTTGTGTGTATATTCTGTATGCATACAAAATACATAATATGTAAAACGTTGTCTTGAAACGTTTTTTCCCTCTTTATCTGCATAAGACATTGTGTAATCCACAGTGTACAGAGACAGACACACAGTACGGTGAATAGGTTAGACAGAAGAAGATGCATAATGTTATATATGTACGTGCATATGTATATCCTATAAATATTGCTCTTCCAATATGCTCTTTTTATGCCTTATATACATACATAAATGTACTGTGTGTCAGCTGATTCAGATTCGAGTTTTTCATATTTTTTTCTCTCCCTTCTTTTTCGAGAAGTGTACCTCTGGCTATTCAAATATCGTACATCTATCTATAATCTATAACACACAACAAATACAGACACTATGCATTATGTATGTATGTATCATGGACGTATGTAAGCAGGCAGACAGACACACATCTCATTTCATCACACATTTATTTTATTTTATTACAGTCGACAAGAAACACCTCTCGATCTCGATATAAACCATCTAATATGTAGGCATTAACATGTGTCTACTACATCCTCTCTCTCTCTCTCTAATATTCACTGACAAAAAAAGACGACGAAGAATAAACAAGTCATGGACCGTGATACGGCTAAAAGTCTCAAAAGTCTTTTCTGTTTCTGGTTCTGTCTCTGTGTGTATGTGTATATATGTATATGTTGTCTGTCCCTGGCTTTCAAGTCAAAAAGAACATGATAAAAAAGACTACTGCATGACGATCGGTCGCACGTTGCCTAAGGGTCAGTTACACACACAGTACTACGTATTACGTATAAAGAGATAGAGTCACAGTCACACGGAACTTGTATGACACTTTTTGTACTTTAAATCCATTTACGCATTGTAAATTGTTCATATAAGTAGGTTTACAGTTTACAATTGGATCGTAAATGTGGGCAATAAGTTGATTTTCCAGAGATTCACACCATGAGACGAGGCGAGACGACGAGACTTGGAAAATAGAATCACCCTTAAGAATACAATATCTTTGGTGTAATATTGTATGACCTATGTATGTTTTACATATCTCTATAATATATACTGTATAGGTATATATTGTTATACATATCAGTTTCAGTACACACTTATATCTGTAATCTGTACAATGACGTTAACCATCGAATGAATCCTTAACACAAGATTACACATTATACTATATATTATGCTTGTAACGATTACACATCAAAGGTATACAATGTACAATACAATATTAATGATGTAAATAATATCATGGATTATGGGTAAAATGCTCTTGTAAACGGTGAGACATTAGCTATGCTTTGATGTGTGTATGTGTCGTGTTTCTGTGTGTATCATGTAATATTTTCAGACCTTTTAACTTTAATTTTAACTTGTTTTATACAGTTTCATAAGTTTCTCGGAGAAGGCATCGAAGTGCAGTAAACGCTTAAAGTTTGTAAAGCAAAGCATTGTATGGTAGTAAAAAATTGGATTACATATCAATTTGCAATTTATTTTTAGAAAAGAATATTTTTAAGTACATTTGCCTAGTATGCAGTAAACGATTTAACCTTATTGTTACATAGTTATAGAAAATGAAGTCTAAACATTTTCAAGTCTCATTTTTTCTTTTCCACGACTTTACCCTCTGTCAAGATCCTGCTTTTATACGTCTTGTATGTAGATGGACATATGTACTGTGATTGTGTGTGTTCGAGTACGTTTATGTACATGATACATGACTCATATAATCTCTGACATAGCAAAAGCAATTTAATATCCATCTACTACACCACATTTTTATGTACAATATGATGAGATTGTATAATATTGGGTAAAATGAAAAATGAAAAGCACATCAGTTTAGTGTTGAGTGTGTGCACACGTATTATGTATGTATCTACATATATCATGAGGCTAAAAAGAGGATGCTGGAACGATGAGTAGGCAGACATATTTATACGCACAAAAAACTTTTAATGGATGTTAAAAGCTTCATTTGTGAATTGCGGTTTCCTACTCCATACGATGCGATATGTGACCATCGCAACTTTGTGTTGATGCCTACATGTGGAGTATTAATACATGTATGTACAATGTGCATGTATTGTGATTAGGCAAAAATATACCAAAGTTTCTTTCTTCTTCCTTCCTTAATTTTGATTTGACGAGTAACTTATATATGCATGTATGTGTTTCAACTCGTATGAAAAAACTGTGTATTACACACTTACCACATAGCCAGCGTATGTATAAAATGAATAATCAAAAGTAGGTATTATTTATGTTGTGGAATTTTGTAGTAGTAGATGTGGGATGCTTAATGATAGTTAAATCAAAATCAAGTTTTTTTGTCTCCAAATCATGAGAATAATTAGTTCAAGAAATAGTTCTTCGAATATTTCATGTCCAGCAAAATTAAAACGATTCATTGCCGAGTGCTGAGTCGAACATTTATTACGTTCTACATTCTAGATTCTAGATACTACATACACATAGATCTCCAAGCTGTGCTTATAGAAACTGCCTTTCGTAATTTGTAATACGATCCGACCGTATTGATGCAAAATAAATGAGAAAAAAATGTAGATTATTTAGAATGAATATTGGAATGGGAACTGCAATATAAGCTGAGCGGAAATGTAATTGGTTATTTTGAAATGGTGGTGTGGATTTGGATTTGATGCTAATTTGGTTTTTTACGATCTACTTCTTGACAGATTATTCGACTCGAACGTATTATCGTTTACGAACAAGTATGTATTTTATTCTCTAATTCAAGTACTTAATATGTTATGTATACTTGCGTTTATTATTGTACATCCATATCTACAATAATATGTATGTATTTATTAGCTTGTTTGAAGCTCCGATTAAATCTTTGTTATCAGCCCATGGTGCTGAAAACTGAAAACAAAAGCAAATATAGACACAAACAAAGAAAAGTATAAATACATAAAGACATCCTGGTAAAAATAAAATTGCATACTACATATTGTATCTTATTACGTATTATTTCATTCACACTTTACACATGTCTAAATACATAATATATAAATACATACGACGTTATTCAAATCGGCAATAAAAGATTAAAGGCAGATGCAAAGTCAAGAGTGAAGAAAAAGACAAAGAAGATGTGTACGGTTTAATGAAGACATCTAGAAAGATCGTGCAGGAGAGAAGAAAAGAACGGAAAGTAAAAGCGATCAAGATGAAAGCACAATCTCAGCCTTTACATTGTATGTATAAATATTATGTATTATGTATGTAGTTGCAGTGCTGTTTCTTTCCTTCATAATTTTACTTCTTCTTCTTTCTCTACTCTATAAAGTTAGATCAAATGCAAATTTGTAAAGCCCTGCTGGTTTAAAATTGCATCATTGTTGACATGTAATATATTACCGTGGCATTGAAAAGGTTTATATTTAATGCAATGTGTGTGCATAAAATTACTTATTCTGAACTACAACTTTAAGACTATCTTATCAAGTTATGTGAGGTGTTATTACAACCGTCTATTTTACTTTAATATAATGTATGTAATATAGTATGTAGCATGACCAGAAGATATTGGAATTTAAAATCAGTAACCATACCGAATCCTTAAAGGTACCAGTTCCAGGATACAAATCCAGGATACAGTGACGAACTAATTTCTGTACATCCGTAAAATATACATCATAATACTGTTGATTATCACGATTAAATTGTAAATTTCCAAAATTCGGGTACATAATCCAACAACCACAAGAATAAGCTGTTATCACGGATGCACATGAATCAAAAATGTACAAACACAAAAAAGCGCACTTGTTGCTTCATTCTCAATTTCCCCTCTTTTGTTTTCGAACTCTGCATTGTCTTTCGTATGTTATGTTGCATGTAAGTAAGTAAAATTTTAAGAGGAACAACAAACACATATAAATGGAAATGCAGTTTCTTCAACAAAACATCATAATTTAGGATAAACGAGGACACGGTAAAACAGAGTGTAAAACAGAAGCAGAAAGTATTATATACGTACTATATTATAGGATATAATTAATACACTTTTAAGTTAGAAAATAGGTGGTTATATTTATGTATACTTATATTTTTATGTATGAATTAGCTAGTCATCTTCATTTGTAGTTTCATAGGACTGCTGGTACATAATACCTAAATATGTACATACTTACTGCACATTGAACAGGTACGCTAAAAACCTATAAAATGATGCTAGCTGATCTAATGCAGGAGATTTGGCCACTGACGCTTTTGAGTTGAAACACTGTGCATCAAATACTCTCATTTACGTGTACAAACTAGGCTTACATCGTTATGGGATTGAGAGAAGGTTTTTGGTTTTTAATTTAAAATCGTGAAGTGAAGAAGAGCAAGGCCAAAACCAAAATGTGCATGTGCATAGCCATTGCTGTTGCACACTGAGGCCTATGTATACAGTATTATGACTAGTAGCCAGACTTAAAAAGTATATAATATAATTATAATTATTCACGGATATAAATGTCTGTGTTCATTTTCCGTAAAGTTTTGCCTACTGAATTCCCTATACATATTAGAAAAAAGTAATAAATGGACATGCTTTTATTGAATCTTTCTTTTTTCTGTAATTAGAAGCGTCATAATTCGTAGACCATCGTCCAAAAATCAAAAGCCAAAAAGCTGCCGATCCTTTTTTTTCTAACATTTTAATAAACATAATATGATGTATAGTTTCTGAGCTTGGAGTACAACCTAATGCATTCGGGGTACAAACGTGGACTATAATACGGATGAAAGAATAGAAAAATATTTAAAATCCATGTTTTCTATTGTCTGTACTATTCTTATTTCTTCGGGAAAATGAAAGGGGGTGATAAAGTACAAAATAATTGAAACCAATGGAACCACCCTGGGAGCTGGAAAGATTTTGTATTTTGTATACGCATTAGGTTAGGTAAATTTAGATAAAATATGTGGATTCGGAACTATTTGTTCCTCCCGTCAGTAAATTCAGATTCTCCATCCTCAAGTATGTACATATGTAAAGATATTATAAAGATCTAAATCTTGCATCCGAAGTTAAAATGTCCGTGTCCATACAATAAGCCATACAGTAAGTATATACATTATACATACATAGCCATAGCATAGTAATACAAAACACAAATACAATGAACTGCATTTCATCTAGTAGGTAGGCCGTGACTTTCCCTTTGTAGTTTTCTATTCCAAGAATGAATTGACTTTTCAAAGAAACTTTTTACGCCCCTAAAATTATTTTGTACAAAACACAAATAATAATTTTCCCTGCCATTTATAAATTTTTTGTACATGGATTAAGATTCAACATTTTTCATCTCTTTTGCCCTTGCTCTTGAAATACATACATACTTGTATTTTCACATATGTGTATATTATATACTATGATTAAAATTCAAGTTTATAAAGTTGACTGAAATACATAATTTCATTAAAAGTTTAAAGGTATACGAGTAAATACATATGTATTTATGCAACCTGTACAAAGTTATCATCTCTGGATTTGGACTACATTTGCATTTGACGTGTAAATTTGGGCAACATATTCTTTCGTCGTTGTCAAAAGACTCATAATCGATTCCCTCCTTATTTTGTGGATCAAGTAAAAGGTGAAGCTTTCGGAATAAAATATCAAGACTCAAACAAACAAGGAAACTATACATACTACAAGCATTATGGTTATACATAATAAAGTTGATGCGACACACAATAATAATACCCTTATACAGAAAATACATACAGGCGTATCAAGTAAGTAAGTGGTATGAACATTGAACATCTTCAATCTTTTGCGCATTCATACCTGTATAGTAGTTATGTTATTTTCTCTAACGTTTAGCCAAGCATGTTCACTGCTCACTTTTTGGATTTACTGAGGAATGAAGATAAACGATGTATGCGTGAACTTGGACCAAGTCATATACATCAGTAATCAGTATATGTAACTTTTCAAAAGTCCATTCCATACCCATAGTCCATGTCCAGCATGTCCACCCAAATCAACTAGCCAGCCAGCCAGCATTTCCCTCAATCTTGGAAATTATTTGGAGTACATACAATATTTCTATGTACAAAAGTACATAGAAACCTATACATAGGTTTAGCTCATGTTTATGATAATAATCGTAGTGAAACAAGGAAGGTACAACATCCAACATGCAAAACATAACTAAGAAGCTCTAATCTTAGTCCAACAATAGTGTAATATGTACAAATAAATAAATGTTGATTCACAATTCACAACACCAAAAAAATATTTCCTAGAACATGTTTCACCATTTCATGTCTTTATCCATCTCCTGTTTTTGTCAGATTCTAGTTTTAGTATTTGTTGTGTGTGTATATATACATAATAGGTGACAGTGACAGGATCAATTTAATTGTCAAAAGTTGGTCTCGGCGCCTGATTGGAGATTGGCGAGTAAAATATTTTCAGCCCTTTATATATTTACACCTTCTGCATCAAAATTCTTAAATATCTTATCGCTTATCCAAATATCAGAGTTGGATTTGGCATTTAATATTCAAATTGTATTAATGTAAATAAAAATGTGTGCTTTTGCTCACACCTATAAAACGTGCATACAACATATCAGCCTGCTTCTCAAATTATTGGTTGACTGTTAAATGTTAAATGTGACTCGCAGGACAACATTTTTTGATGTTTCCACAAAAGTACATACGTAGTTACATGTATAAAGTATAAAGAGGGTGTCTACCAGTTTACTCCTAACCAAGCAAATATGTGGAGTTGTGACACCTTTCTTCTAATCCTGAGCTTTATTGGGATCAGTGTCCGTTATGAATACACATACTGAAGATGGTACATGAATGATTGATGAGCACCTATTGTTGGAAGTTGGAAACAATAATTTGTACCTTTACATTTAAAATAATCACGTAATAAAAGTAAAAATATAAAGCAGTGCAAGTTGAGTAAGCTTAAGCTTGACTTTTGACTTTTTATAAATTCTCCTTTCCAAATTCGCTTTTACTTACCTTTTTTGACTTTGATTAATATTTCAATCAAATAATACATAGTGTACTTCTGCTCACATAATAACACACTACTATGTATAGACTATAGACATAGTTCATGCCCACATGCAGAAAAAAGACAAAGCATAATGTATGCATATAAATACCTATACTGTGATTATAATGAAAGAGAGAGTAATTTTTTCCCTATCATCTGTCATAATTAATGAGCAGAGTGCAGAACGGTATATTTATTTACAAAAATTTATTATATGTGTGTGTATGCAAGACACGGGCAACCACTGTAAAAAGGCAGATGGAAAATGAAATGTTTATATGATCGTATTATGACTGTTTACATTTAGCATGTTAATATAGTTATAGGTAAGTAAGTAAAATATAAACATATAAATAACAATATTATTGTATTAAAAAGGAAGAAGAGTATATAAAAACAAAACGATCCTGTCTAAGTACATACATATTACTGATACATACACAGTTTAGAGTCTGACCACAGGGCATTTCATTTACTTATACTTACAATTAGGTACATTTCATTTCCGCTCAAAAATATAAGAGGAAGAAAAAATTCAACAACAGCTTTCTGCTCCGGCCCTTCACCTGTATGTATTCCATGATATTCACGGTATATGATATTACTTTGTTTTGCATGCACAATAATATCATCTTCAAGCAGACCAGACAATATGACGATTGTCCATATGTACATAAGTTTAACACCATGTAGTTTAATA
This sequence comes from Sminthurinus bimaculatus, assembly GCA_034698285.1. Lineage (NCBI taxonomy): Eukaryota > Metazoa > Arthropoda > Collembola > Symphypleona > Katiannidae > Sminthurinus > Sminthurinus bimaculatus. The sequence continues at coordinate 707 of JAQIVE010003332.1, read as the reverse complement.
ACACATACAAAAATTTACTATAGGTAATAAATACTTGTATGCATAAATACAACAAATAACTAATTACAAAACCGCATTAGGAGACTCTATAAAATGCATTATTGCAAATTGCCAACGACGAGGGTGAAAGGGGTTTATATATTTATATATTTGCTAAATATAATATGGCATCAAGAAAAAATTGCTAATTAAACTTGTTTGATAATGATTGATGAAAATAATTATTGACACATGTATACTATACTCACTGTGAAAATGCTTATGCTTACTATGAAAGTAATTTCTACTTTGTTGTTTTCGCTGATACTGTATTTAATTTAGTATTTAATAAAGTTAAAGTTACACTGTAATAATGATTTGTAAGCTACTGTGGTAAACAGAGTAAGTAAGCAATAAAATATATAGATTACCATGCATAATAACATACTCCAGAGTTTTAATTACAAGCACAAGCGTAATCTAATTACATGTTCATAATAATTTATTGCACATTAGGAAAACAGCAAAGGTATCGAATTTTAATTAATGAGATGGATTTTATTACGTTCTCCTTTCAAGTGTTATTTTCAACTTTCGTTCTTTACTATAGCTATCTCTGTGTGTAGTGTGTACTCTATTCTCTATCCTGTCAGTATATAGAGTAGAGTAGCCCAAAATGGGACACTTCGCGGAAAAACGTCCCTTAAACCTAATTAAAGGACTTTTTT
>JAQIVE010003331.1:0-17066 GCA_034698285.1 Sminthurinus bimaculatus | reverse complement strand
AAAAAATATCCGATCAACTTTGATCAAAAGTTGATGAGATTTGATGAGATTGGTTTGATGCGCATATTGTTCCAAATTCGTATCATCTTTGATCAAATTTAAATAAGATTTTGGTATGTACGTCGCATCATCTCATCCCTATCTCATCATAATTCTACCAAATATTTAACATGTCAACAAAATATATCGATCCATTATGATCTCATGAGATTTTGATAGTTTTATATCAAAGTTTCATGAAAAGTTGATAAAACTTGATGAGATTTTCGACCAAATCTCATCAAATATTTTCCCAGATATTTTTTTAAGAGTAGACATCAATTGTAATGCAGTGTTCTGCTGCTAATACTGAGTTTTTTTTAAAAAAGAGTCGATTTTCATTCTGCATCCATTTTGCACAATTACGCACAATTAGTTCATCTTAGCACTTTCTCTTTTTTTAGAACCGCTGACGGCCGTAAACTTGACTTTGCATTAAGATTTAGACATCACACACAGTCGGTTCACAAAAACAACGTAATGCTTGAACGGCCCGGTTTTGTACTTTCTGGTGGCTAAAAGACGGGAACGTTCTTAACTTCAGGGTAACGAAAATTAAATATAGATGCACCTTTGTGTCGGAGAATGTGATTATGATAAAAACGGGATGCACCATAGGCCAGTGTTAAAAATTATACATGAATAGAAAATAGAAACTCGAAAACCGTCTAACCCATACAGCGGAGTTTCCAGTACTAACATTTAAAACATAATGAAATGAGACTGCAAATTGTTTAAAAATAAAAGGCATGCCGAATATGTCCCAGTAACAACTTAAAATCCAAAAAATACTAGTGAGCAATTGTAAATGCGTTAATTTTTTTCTTGAAAATTGTCCACTAAGAGTATGTCCAAAACATTGGTTCACTCCAGATTTATTTGTTGACAAGATACTGTACACCGTATGTAGGTACTTACCAACACTGAGCACGGCACCGTGATTGGATACCAATTCGGGTATTGTAAAAAGGAAGGAGGCAAAATCAGGGCTTTTTATTTAGGAGAAAGCATGAGCAAAACGGAACGTGCTAGAAATTTGAGCTACGTCCAGAAAATGGAATGAGGATGGGAGAAAGTAAGAAGGCATCACCTAAATATTCAATTATATCTTGAGCTTCTCCACCGTGTTTTTCTCTGTCAAAACACTCAAATCATGCACGTGATGAGAAAGCCAGAGCCAGGAAAAGTGTGGAGAAAAGGTGATTTCCTTTCCCGTTCCTTGGCTTTATCTCGCTGGTTTTCTATTACATATATTCTGTTTGGTTGACGTGGCTTGGCTATGACTTTGGTTTGCACTTGTCTAGCCTGTCTTCAAATTTCAAATGAATTTCCAGGAGCTTGTTGGCCCTTTTTTATCGCTTCTCCTGGTGTGTTCTCCCTCAACTTTTTTCTCGTTTTTTGTGAGTGACTGAAGTGTGAAAAGAAAAGAGCGGAGAAAAAGTGAGTAGAATGGATGGATAAGGGTGATGGACGTGACCCGCATTTGTAAAGCCAGTTTTGGGGCTGATAAAATGTAAGGTAACCTAGCTAGCTTTAAGTCCATAATTACATTTTGCATTTTGGGTGTGATTTTGCTTTTCTTAGTTAGTGGAGACGATGATTGAGAGAATAAGATAGCTTTTGCACCGGATCGTGATCAAACGATTGAAAGGGTGTGCGAGTCTATCATTCATCTAATCAATTTTTCATTCACGTTAATTTTGTGCCCCTTTCCGTTTTATTCTCTTACTACATTCTGGAGGAAAATATATCTGACTTTTACTTGATGAAAAAAAGAGAGCAGCTTTATCTGTTTTTAATAAGCCCACTTTGCTAAATTACTAAATCAAAGCCTTCTCCATTCCTTAAATGGTTTGATGAGCAACGCTGAGTATTTTATAAAACTCAACAAACCGAATGTGATGCAAAAGATTAAGGTAAAAAAATTTGTATTCAACATTGTATTCAGTTACACATGTACCGAATTTTTTCACATAGCAACATACATACATACATACGCCCAAATAGTAAAACGCTTCTAATAGTAACATTCTGAAAAGGTATCTTACTTTAGCACACCCGAAACGCATTTGAATATACACGATGCACGCTGGGACCTTATAGGGGCGGGAATTCAAAATGATTTCCTTGTACACAGGACTGTGTGTTGCTATTTGGAAAAATTCGGTAATGTAAATTCCTATTGCAAATCCAACTTTTAAAAGAAAAAATACAAGCGGACTTTTGCTCTCCCCTTCTCCGTCTCGGGGTATGGAAGATCGTATAAATATCCATCAAAACAAGAGAGACAACCCGTATAAAACAAAAAAAGCAGCTTCATGTGGTCTTTTTACCCCTGGTTCGTACTTTTGTGCAGATACGTAGAAGTTCTCTACAAAGAAAACAAAGATAAAAACCAAGCTTGGATTTAGATTTATACGTCATTGTCTAGGCGGATTGTTGGAGGTTGGCATAAACTGAACTGGACGGAAGTTCAATTTTATTAATTTGACGACGGAAGAAGGGAAAAGATGAGGCATAAAAACTTTCGGATCAATGAAAAACGGAGATTATTTCTAGTTTAATTTGGAATTGGCTCATCAAACAACCATGAGAAGTGTGCATTTATATTGTATAGAAAATTGAACTCTCCCCCTTTCTTTCCCAACATTTCTTCCCCCTACATCCCCCCATTCCCAACGGACGAACTCAACAAGGACAAGGGTCGTTTCGAAATAAAAATGATTCTCTGTCCGAGGGAAAAAACTCGTTGCCTCTTGTTTGTACACAAAATATTGTAAAAATATAGCATTCAGTCGACCCTGCTTATGATATGACCCCGAGATATGTATTTTTTCGACTACGGAAGTAAAACTGCTCGTTACAAATAAACATTTTCTCTTATGGTTTTTTATTATTTCGTAGTTAATTCATAACCTTTTTAAAATAAAGGAAAAACAGCCAAAATGAGCACTAAAAGCAACTTGACTATTTATCATGTGACTATATGAGCTCGGTTTCTTGGATATTCTGTAGAGCTTTTGTGCACTGTATGAAGAATATTTTAACGGACTGGTGTCATTTCTTCGCCGGAGCAAGCGGAGGTCTACCCATGAATCTGAATCTGAACCTGGATCAGCATCTAAATCTAAATCCGAGTCCACTTTAATTTGAACAGTAATGTTGCTCATCCGCCTCCTCATGAAAATCCGAGTTGACTGTCTCTTTTGACCATTTTCCTTTTCATGCTGCTTTCTCTCTGGCGTTTCCTCGTCTTGGGATTCCATTCACTCGCTCTCCAGGCTCCCTGCCATTGTCAAATAGCTGTATAGCTGGAGATGGGGCTAAAGCTGAAGCTATGGAACATGAGTTGAAGTTAGAACTATTGTCTGATGTAGAAACCAGGCAGTAAGTGGGGAAAATTCTGGTGGTCCTCTTTCATGATGCTTGTACCTTTTCTTGTTTTCCTTCCGCCTCCACAACGCTTTTCATGAGACATGGCTGAATTTAATATAAAGCTTGGTTTAAATAAACTTGGATCAAGTCCACTGTTACTGTTAGTGCAGAGATCAACTTTAAGCTGCTCCGACAGAGCTCTAAACAAAACAGAGCCTTTGCATTTCATGCACAGTTACAGACCCCGTGCATAATATGTGCAAGTAAATCTGATGCATACAGTATACAGGGTGAACGGATGACAGACGATATTAAAATAGCGAGAGACAAGGTGAGCAAATAAAGCTTAATGAGTCTCGTAAAAAATAAAAGGAAATCTTGTTATTCACCCGCATCAAGATAAACGTGTACAGAAGACATATTGTAAACGCATGTACTTGCTTGAGACGGGAAACAGTATCAAAAAGATACAAACACATACAGATTTGGCATAATGAAATCAAATATACACACGTGTACGTTCAACCGGCTTACAAATATAATTGGATGAAATATTGTGTAATATATAATGAAGGCCAAACAATATTTTATAGCAAATAATATGACTAATATTTAAACATGCCTACCAAAATGTCCCAGAATTATTCTTGCCTCTTTGCCAGTCAGCTAATGTAAAAATCATTATGAGCCAGACGAGGCTTACTGAGACACTATTATTTAAAGACCAATTACTGAAACAAAGTTTTGAGCATGATGAAATACAAAACATGATAATACTCAAACAACATGAAAATAAACAGAAACAGGCTTTCATTTGATTTGTAGACTGTGGTTGAATGTTGCATAATATTTTACAAAATATTGCAGAAAATTATGCATATGATTCATGACGGAAGTATCGCTCATTAAAACACGAGCCTGGCAACGATGACATAGGAAGTGGAAAATCGACAGTTTTCGTTTGGGATGTCCTCTTGACGTATATTCGTTCGGCCTGTAAGTTTTTTGATGGTAGGAAACAAAAGGTTTAAGTATGCTACATGTTGATTTTTCAGTGTTTATGTTCAAACACAGCCGTGTGTATCAAAATTCAAGCGTTGCGTAACTTAAGTCACTTTCATTCCTATTATACAATTAAAAGTTATTCTGGATTCTTTGTCTAAATAGGTCTTCGTTGATGTGTACTGGAGTTATGAACTTTTTTAAAGCTTCTCCATTCATAAAAAATCTACACACATACTCCACACCCACATGCAATTAACTTTTTCACCCACGAAAACATTAATGATGGTAAATACGGTCGAATGATGTTATTTAATTTTATCTTCAATTCATTATTGATGTAGATACTTGTGACTTGAGAATCGAGAAATTTCTTTTTTCTTTTCAGCGGGATTGTAATTGTACATACCATACTTATGGTGTAGATTTTAGACTGCATTTAGAATTCCTGTTAAAATCGGTTGAAAATTTCTCATTAATTCCTTTCGGTTCAGTAACGAGCTAATGGTCTGGGCTTGACTTATATTGTACTATATTACAAACAATACAGCAGACTGTAGAATACGACGGGACAAAATATCATCTACTACCGCAAGCACCAGAACCAGAACCTGAACCAGTCAATATGACAAACTGAAACTCCCGCCTCCGTCGTTATCATCACAATGAGCACACAAAGTGCTTCCCCCGTCTATATCATACATTTATGTATTTATGTGTGGGCTTTGCCATACAAATGGAAATGGAAATGTAAAGTGTAGGCTCATTTACTCAGAAACGTACATATGTATAGACAAACAAAGTACATGCTATACAGAGTTGAGGCTCTTCCACCAAAAGATGATCGTTTAAAGGAGTCGAGAGAAAGTATTAATGACGTCTTCCGGGATCTGAGATTTTCGCTTCAATTACTTATGGCAAAGTTATACTTTTCTGGCTCAAACATATTCTCCAGGGTCTTTGTATAATGTATAATGCATATGCTTATTATGTGTACAATATTATTATGTGCATCAATATCTATGTACATATTATATCGTTTTCTGTAATATGTACAATGTATACAAGTAAGGAAGAGTGCAATCGTGGGTTGACTTGAGTTTAACATTTAAATGGACAATATGTATGCTTGGGTCTGGCGTTGATCTTGGTATAGGCATCAGTATACCTACTTATGTATGTATGCAGTTCAGCACTAGATCCCGACGCTACTGGAAAATTTCGGGAGCAAAAGACTGCGATTCAATTCCAGACTTATCGTTAAGTCTCCAGTGTCTTGTGCGTCTATGTGTACAAGTCTTTGGTCTAGTCTATGATTTCATGCCGCCGTGCCTTAATGTATACTTTGCCAGGCCATGCCACGACACGCCATGGCTATTTCTATCATCATTCTCGGGATTTCTTCTTATCGCTTCCCCGCCATCCTCCTCACAAATACACTTTTGGAGGAGAGGGAGAAAGAGAGAGAAAAGGCAAGGCGAGACGCTCATTCATATTTCATAGCCAACACCTCACCTCGTCCTCGTCTTTGGCTTCGTCTGGGTTCACTTCACTTTACACTCCACTCGACTTTACTTTGCCATGCCTTTGCCGAGCTTGCTTCTTGCTTGATTTTGATTCTCTGTTGGTTATTCCGCGACGCTTTCATCTCTCTTTGTGATAGTGAAAGAGGGGAGCTGGGACTGAAACTCTGGAGCTCTGGAACTGGAACGGGGATGACACGATGCAACGACGACGATGAGGCGATGACACGGGCGATGATGACAATGACAAGAAAGAGAAAACGACCCAGCTCCATTATCACTTACATAAATTACAGCTTATATCCTACACTATGTACATAGTTATTTGTGTATATGTGGATATAAATACATACATAGAAGTAAACAGAGAACGGAGCTGAGCGCTCCCACACACAGATACAGATGCCCAGCAAGGTCCTTATTCTAGTTCGTTGTCAACCACCAAATTAACTTTCATACACACTCATTTTCATATGCTCCACCCATCCAATGTTGTTCCATCATTCCAGCTTCTTTATGTGCTCTCAAAGTTCAAGGAGAGATCCAGAGAAGAGTTTCCCTCCTACTTGTTTGTACAGAATTTTGAGCAAAGATGGGCCTTTGGGAAAACATAGAGAAGAGAAGAGCTGGTACCGAGTATTTTATTATAGAAAGACTGAGATACTACATATCGTGTTTATGTACATGAAATACTTTCAAACGGAAATTTATAGGGCGTATCGCACTGAAAGTGTCTTGCTAAAGGAAAATATTTGGTATATTTAGAGATCATTTTAGAAAAACAAGAGGCTATATTTTGATTAAAAAAATGGGGTAAACTTTGATCTTCTTCAAATGAAGAAGATCAAAATCGTAATTTGAGTGTGAAAATCAAAAAAGGATGGTGTAAAAAATAAAATGCGGTCATTAAATTGTGGCAATACTTACTGAAATTCGGAAACAATAGATGGATAATGTTTTTTTATACAAACCCCGAAGACTTGTTAGTAAAAACTTCAACAAAAATCTAATTAGAACTGTTTTTGCTTTATCTCAATAAATAGTATTAAAATTCCGAAATTCGGATAATCCTTTCATTTAAAAGTTTTGAAAATTGTCTTGCTTTTGAGAAACGTCGACTGTTGATCCGTAAGTTTAATAAGTATTTATGTCCAACGCCAAGAGACTAAGAAGAGCAAGAGGCCGCTGCTGCTTGTTTTCCTTGACTTTCTCCATGAAAAGTTGGGCCAAACTCCAAAACCAAAGCTATCACCATATCGTATCTTATCAGTGGAAATGAGGCTGCGAAAAGAAAGCTGAAGCTGGGAAAACAGATAAATGCAAAGATAGTTTGTGTGCTAATCACAAGTGTGGGATACTGTTATTGTCCTTGTCATTAGCCAAGATTTATGGAATGCTCAAATAGATTCTGAAGAAGAAGACTAAATGAGTTCATTGGCTCTCTCTTCTTTAATCCCATTATAACTATATCTTACAGATATGTCGTATTATGGTCCTTTACACTCAAACAACTTAAGTCGAGAGCTATGTTCTTACATAAGAAAAACTTTCATACTTGCTGTAGCCCAAGCTAAGAAAACTATGTACTATTTAGCATCTTTGTTTCGTTCGTATTTTCATTTTGTTACGGTTTATAAGAACCTTGAAAACTGTATATATACAGTACAATATAAAATGGTTATAATGTCTATACAGAAAAACAATGGCATGAGTAGCTATACCCGTTACACAGAAGAAAGTAAACAGATATGCTTTATTACACGTACATAAGTATAGCGAGCCAAGTGTCAAGTCTCAAGTTCGAGTTCAAGTTTCCCAGTGCAAGAATTTCTCTACGACCAGCCAAAATCGCAGTCGATGCTGAGGCCAAAGCCAAGTCTAGCCTTGAGACTTGTCGACAAGAGGGCAATTTAACTTTCACTTTAACTTTCCCCTTCCTTTTCCCTTCCTCATCTTTCCTCAATACTTTGCTGGCTGGAGAGCTGGAAGGAGAAAGCCTTTTGCATATCCTAATGGTCACATATTCACTTCCGTGGAAGCTCACTTTGCCTCCATTTTATCTAAAATCTACATCGTTTTAGGCGTACATGCAGTCAAATCTTGCATTTTAAAAGTCAAGTATGTACGTATTATAGATACATAACGATACACATAAGACCTGTTTCGTTGTACACGTATACACGTATACGAGGGTAGCTCGGATAGGGTAACATATATTACATACATAACTGTAATAAAATCGGAAGCTCTGATATAAAAACCAACAAATTCATAAGCCCGTCCTGAAATCCAAAGTTATGCTACGTGTTCGTACAACCACATGAAAATTTCCAAATTGCCCATAATTTATTGCCTATTCAATCGGCTTAAGTTTTTCTTTATTTTTTACGACCCATTTTTACAACTTTGATGAGATGCTATAAACCTGCATCATTTTGAAGAAAAAACTATATGCATGTATGTATCAGGAAAAAAGTATGAATGTATGAGTCAAAAGTTGAATGAAATGAAACACAAAGCTGATACAGTGACAGTTTTAGTACTGTTTTGCACTGTACTGTAGATTTTTATTATAGGTTACGATATACAAAAATGTATTTTATTTATATTCCTCTTCGTTGTTCCAGCATTAAATATTCAGTATAATTTTACATTTTTTCAATATCATAATTTGATTCACATTTGACATGTATGTATATTGTCAATTGTCAATATTACACTAAATTCAGTAACACAATCATATGCATAGACCAATTCAGGTGGGAGGGCAGTTTATGCCTCAGGAAAAAGTATTCTGCGTTTTAAACTTTGCATAAACCTGGTGCCGGTTGTGGTTCAAATGGCCCATTGCCCATGCTAAAGTAACAAAATAATGTATTTGAAAACCAAAAAATCTCAAAACTTTTGCTCCAAATTTTTGTTAGGTTTCACGAATCTAAATTGGTCTATATACATTTACGTATGTATGTAACATCTTTATCCCTAGGTAAATATATACGCAGCTTCTATGTAAAGATATAAATTATGCAATAATAATAGTTTATATACTGCAGTTTAAATATAATTTTGTATTTAATTTAATCATTCTTATCTAAATAGGTGTAAATCCGTCGCTTTGGTGCTCCTTTTTTCTAAACACACACACACAAAACTATTATAAGATATAATATTAAATATTAAAGTACGTCTCTTCACAAAATTTTCGAAAATGTCGAGTTTTATGTATACATGTTACATATATATATGTAGTAGTAGTTACTGTGGTAGAAAAACTGTCTTGCGAATTATTTTCTCCCATGACTAAAGAAATTTCCTTTGATTTCTTGCTCATTTTCGGGGCGTGGAGAAGGAGTGTAAAACGTGTGCCTAAGTTCCGGGTTATCCCCCATTTTGATTGCTGTGGTTTAAGTTGCTGGAATTTCCATAATGATTCCGGTGATGGTTTACTGTAAATTGTATATTATATTGTGCTGACGATGCTTCCAGGACACTTTCATTTCTCATAATCATAATAGCTGTATAATTGTACGCAGTTTACTGCAGACAAATTTTGCGAGTTTTTCTTATGGTAAGTAATTAAGTAAAAATTGGGCTGTATTGTAAAATAAGTAGGAATTTTTCGCACGGTATAAAATGTAAAGTATTGTGGGTTGAATGGATGGCTAAATTAATTTAAGATGAATAGCCAAAGAAAGAGATCAAGAAAGATAAATAGAGGGTGAACCTTTTTGCCTGGATTTTAAATGAGAGCCTGGATGTTGGTGGACTCCTTTTTAGGAAGAAAGGAGCCTGGCTCCATTCTCTTGGAAAATTAATGTGTTCACTTTCACTTGTTCGAGTCGGCTGGCGCTGGAGAAGAATTTTGCATTCAAGACTCAAGAAGTAAAGACATATTTTACAAAGAAAATTCCCTCCTATTTTCGCCGCCTTCTGTATCTACTTACAGTTAATGCTACTTGTGTACAGATATGTTACGGAATAAAGCATGGCTGGATATTCGGGGACAAATTGGATTAATTATTAATTAACTTTTGGCAGAATGGATGACATTGTGTGTTATTGTACAGCAACTGGAATAAATTTGTATACCTATTTATATCTGTATTGCTATCCTGTTCTATTTAGATATAGTTGTACTTGTATACTTGTTCGTATAATATTCTATTGTTTTTCTTTACCTCGGCTTCTTTCTTATAACAGCGGGTAGATTCTTTAGAATCTTTGGCGTTTCTCTACTCTAGTTAGCTAATCCCTGGTTCTGCCTCACTTTCCCTTGTACTCTACTTGTTCAATTTCACACTCTTCTGCCCAAAATTGTTCAGAAGGATAAGAATAGGGAACAAAAACATTGCAAATACGATGGTCCGTATAAACAAGGGATCTAGGATACAAAATGGGCCTTACAGCTTGTCCCCATTTATTTAGAAAATTAAGTTACAAGCTGCGTGGAGTCCAAGAGTAATACACAAAATTCATTTATTTCTTGATCTTTTTCTTCTCGTTTCCGCTTTTTTGGCTATTTCGCTTTAAAAAAAACTTATTCGCTGTTATTATAGCTCATTTTATTAATGCCGTTATAATATTTAGGTAGTCTGAATGTAAAATTCCAGTGTTAATGGTTTCTGATCTACCCTGGATTAGCTTGTTTTTGGTGTCTAGAATGTCTAATTGGATTTGATTTATCATTCCGGCAATTGTCGGCTGGTTTTCTTTTGCTTTTATGATAATTATGTTGGTTTTGAGCCTACAGAAATATCTATGTTCATCATTTTTAGGTATATATGAATGTTTTATGGGTGTTTTTGTCCGTTTCTTACCACAGACTGGTCGGCAGGATCTATGATAATGTCAAATGTAGTTTTCAGGTTTCAATGTAATGCCTGCTCTAATATTAAAAATTATATAGAATTTCTTGATAATTTGTTTACACGCAATATTTATTATGATTATTTGATTATTATCGGGTTCACTGGCATTTAGTTTTGTTTATTTAGGTCAAGTACAAGTTGGTCTTTGGAGGTAATACAGTGCAGTACAATTAACATGTTGCCCTTTAACATTTTGGTCTTTGTCAGAGTTTATTGGGGTCAAATTTTGGGTAATTTGCTTGGGACGAGGAAATTTATACCACTCTAGTTAGTCTAGTTTAATTTTAAATATAAATTTGCACTCACAAATTTTCTCGCACAATAAGTTTAGCTCACAAAATTTATAGGTTGTATGTTATATATACATTTTATAGTTTTTTTTACATAAACACACTTTTTTCACAGGAAGTGTCCATGATGGATGGGGAGCCCGGAACTGGAGTACACTCATATTCTACTGGAGAAAGCCAACAGAAAGAAAGAAAACATTGAATTTTCACATTTGAACACAAAAAACAAGAAAATTTTACTATTTTTAGTTTACTTAAAATGCTTCCAAAAACGAATTATGCATAGTAAAAAAAATTAAGCTCGATTGAATGAATACACATAATTTTATACTTACAACGTTCCCTTTTTCACCCGGCAAGCTTTAAAGCTGAGCCCGAAACAGAGGAAGAGGAGGATCACACCCGCCGCCAAGAGGTACAACGACCACGATACTTTGCAGGGACCTTTTAAAAAAAACAAACATTTTATGCTTGTGTTGCATCCTTGACCTTGGAAATCGATTCTAAACTAGGCAGCAAATTAAAGGAACAAAGAAGTTCTTTCATTACTGTGCTCTTCGACATAATTTATTTTTTGTTCTGACCCTGTATAAAAGCTCATAATTTTTCATCTTTCTCCTTTATGTTGACTAAACACATGGTAAAAAATGTTTTTTGGATTTTGTAGATATGTAGTTTCTCCACATGTATGCAATTGGTAAACCTCCATTAAAAATCATCCAAAAACTTTTGTAGAGAATGGCACAGTCGCCAAAAGCTTAAAAATTACGTTGCCTGCTACAAAAACAGCTTTGTTATTTTGCTGATTTTTTTGCCTGTAAACAGGGAGTAGGAGGGAAGAAGTAGAGATTTTAAAGGAAATTTTTGATAAAGACAAGGGCAGGGACAAGATTGATGGTGACAGTTTCGGCCCCACTTTAGCTGTCACTGGGCTGCAACGGCAACGACAACGGCTATGTAAAGGCCAGAGCAAGCCAACAAAAGCACAGCAGACCAGGCCAGACGATGCTTTTTCTTTCCCTCTCTTTATCTTTGCTATGCCTAGAATCGGAATGCCGAGCCAAACCAAAGTCAAAGTGAATGAACGACATGCCGAGCTTGAGTGCTGGTGTCATTGCCTAGTCATAGTAAAAACACACATACGACTATACATATGTATACGCGACCCACTGCATACATATCGGACGTAAAGTCAAAGTCGGTGTCAGGGAAATAGAAATAAGTTGAGGCTGAAAGGGCAGACTACACAAGAATTACTCTCGCTCTTTCTCTCTCTACACTCTACTTTTCTCACTACAGAATTTTCTATTATATTTGTATTTACACAGGGGCAATTTATATATAAGAAAGTCAATAGGGCCAACGGACAGGAGGAGGGAAGTGAGAGTGAAAAAGCGATGGGGAAAGGAAAGGAGAAATGCTAACACAGTTTTCCTTGTTTCTCCTGTTCTTGTCAAATCCCCCCATTTTCTCGCCTTCCCTATTCATCTTCCTTGCTGACGAGTCACAATTTTCACGGCCTTTCCCGTCCCTCCGTTTTTTTGCTCTTTGGTATAAAATACCTGAACCTTCTCCCAGATTTGTACAAGATTTACTTTCTGCTAATTTCCTTTTATACAACAATTTTTAACCGAGGTAAATACAGCTAACTACATAAAATGTCCAAATTAGGGAAGTTTGACATCGAAATTTTCAAAATTAAGTTAAAAAAGGCTTCCCTGAAATTTTTCTTTAATTTGCTCGTAAAAATATCGTTATTTCTGCCTACTGCAATCTTTTACAGATCAACCTCGTCAAACTCCAGAAATATTGATAAAATTTTTTAATTAATTATCAAGCCAAGGAAAAAGGCTTACCAAGTTGGTAGGGTCCACTCTTGTCCGCACACGCATCTTGCACTTCCTTGTTGCCCCAGCCTAGGGGATAGACGGCCACCCCGACGATGATGAGTAATGCTGAACAAGTACAATCAAAGATACAAGAAAATCAAGATCAAGATCAACATCACATCGTATTTCCCCCACAGCTGTGTACTTTGTACGGCATTGTAAGTTTTTACTTTCGCATTTAGTCCTTGTGTAATGCACATACATACAACATACATATTGTTACATAAGCCCATTCACTAATGCCCATACCAATATCAATACCAATATCAATACCAATTCAACATTTTCATCTTGCTTCGCTTTCTTTGGTTTTGCGTCGTGGTGCACTCAATCATTGTGGCGAATGTATTCTCATGGCAGATGCTCCCAAATATGTGTATTGTACATGTACATGGAAAACTAGCCTAATACAAATACAAATATAACTACATGCAGTTTGTATGAGCGAGCTGGACGAGGAAGAAAGAGAATGCAGAAGGAAAGAACAGAGTCTCAATTATCTGGACAAGTTTGGGGATGAACATCAACTGACTGTATCTGTATCTCTAATATGTACACTGTACACATGCATCGGTACAGATGAGGTTGCATCGGCTCTCACCAAAGCCAAAGCCAACAAATTGATTTCCCTTATTACAAAGGGAGAAAGGAGAGCAGAGGGAGAGGGAGAAAGCGGGACAAGGATAAATTTGCCCAGGGTCTTCCGCTTCCGCCCCCAATTTTCGTTTTCATTGCCGTGCATAATATTTTTCCCGGCATTCGGGGCCAACGCATGGATTGTGTACTGTACTGTACATACATATTTCGAGTTGTATACAGTTGAAGTCATGTGCTTAAATTTGCTTCGGATTTATACAGGAAGGGAGAGCAAGTCAGTACAATTTTAAAAGCACAAAATTCCACCGGAATCCCAATCGATTTGAAGTGAAATTAAAATTGCTAATTAGAAGACGTCGGGGTTCTCGGCTGCCGGAAAAGCAATTTTTCTGTCAAACTCCCATTGACATGGAAATGGCAGAAAAAAGTATTTGAAAGCCTTGGGTATACATACAGTATACACATGTGGACATGCATAAATACATGTATCCACACTTTTTTTAAAGAGAGAATGAAAGGACTTAAAAGTTGGGGGTAAAGTATCAATTTGAGGAATTTTTTTACAGTACAATTCAGTTTACAAGTTCCCCTCTTTCATTCGAATGCTCGAGTTTTCTCTGCGTTTTGTTGATGGGTCTGGCGAATTAATCGAAAACGGTTTCGGCGGGTAACGGATGTGGCCAAATAAATAGGAATTTGTCTTGTCGTTGTGAATGATACCGACGGAGAGTAAGAAAAGGACACCCCGACATAAAAGAAAAGTCTGCTTTAATCTAAAGACTTTTTCAGCCGCAATGCCCCTAATACATACTTTTTTTCAGGGGAAAAGTTCTCTTTTTGTTTCCTCGCACTATTAGTATTACAAAGGCTGTGCACTGGATGAATAGCAAGCTGGCTTTCTTTAAATTTTATAAGAGGTGTACCTTTCCTAGCCAGAAGTAAAATTTTGCTTAGGAAACCGACCCAAATCTCAACCCAGAGTGAAATGTGCCAAATATCCGTATAATGTTGAAATCCTTGGCTTTAAATCTTAAATCCGTAAAAGGCTCAGCCGTATTTACTCTATGTCGATATATGTCCTCAGTTTCTGAATAAATAAACGTTGTATCGTATCTGTATATCGTACAAGTATACAAAAAAGCCCGATAAAAACGATAGCTACAAATACTTTTACAATGGCACGTACAATAAAATGACGGGATTTAGTCCCTCCACTCGCAAAACACATGCAAAAACACACTGCAAAGTCCCCTGTAAATCTCGTTCAAATGGACAAGAAAGTTAAAGTTGCATCGAAAAACGAAATAAAAATAGATACTCTATCCCAATCGGAATTTGAAGGGCAAGAAGTAAGTATAAGTAATTTAAACGGGAGAGTAAACCGCAATTTCAATTCCGTGCATCCGCATTCTTAGCATAAAGTAAAGTGTAGAGTGGAGTGGAGAACTGTGGACTGTAGACAGACATCTTGGAGAAATTTTGAATCTAAATCTAAATCCTAATCTTCAACTTTGTCTTCATCCGAATCCAACAAACGAACCGAGTCAGGCAAAGAGGCGAGATGCAATGCAATGGTACAGGGAAAGTGAGAATGCGATAAGGAAATCCAGCTTTAGCCCCAGATTCAAATCCAAATCGAGAAAACGGAATGGGAACGAGGACAATCAAATAAATGACGGTCACAATGAAACACAATCAAATGAAATGAAAAAAGAAAGTAAAGTAACGTAAAGTAAGGAAAAGTAAAGTTGAGGAGAGAAAGCAAAGAAAAATTGGAGAAGGGAAATAAAGAAAGCGGATTTTTCTCTTAACTCCAGCTTTGCGTTACTTTCTTTTACATTTTCTTGCTCTATTCTTTTCCTCTTTCTCGTCTAGCTCGAAAATCCACTGCATTTCATTGCCTTGCACGAACAGCGTAGACACACATTAGTTTACGCTAGACTTGGTCATTTGTATCCCGCATTTTGAGATTCAAGATTATGTAAGTATGTAGACGTATATCTATACATTATACATATGCAACTGTAAGCCGCTCAGGCGGGAGCCGGACCTTTCCTCAGAAAGATTCTAAGGCTTGTATTTTTTCTTTCGCATCTTTACCACATCCCTCTAACTCCCTGTCTATGCATACACTATAATAAATATTACAGTAACGCATTTCACCAAAGCATTATTATTCCTATCTGCATTATTATTATGTATATCTATATAGGTAAGATAATTTGGAGATGGAAACTTCCACTCAATTGACATGCCAGCATTGTTTTGGGATTTGGAGTAAAAACCCAGGCTTATGTTTCACAAGCTTTTTGTTCCATCCTCATTTAATATCAAACTCGGCAGATGATGTTATGAAAGTTTCCAAAAATAATTGTAATCAAAATAATAATTTTACAAAATACTGATCAATTGAAGCAAATACTTTCGTTATGTTGATTTCAACTTTCTGTGTTGAAAAAACAAATGACAAATTTCCCTTACTGATAAGTTTGGGCTGTCTCATTTTTTCAAAAGGTGTTTCTTTCATTTGTTGAAAATGCTCTCACAACCTTTTTTCCATTGCTCGTATGTATGTAGTGAGTTGTGAAGTGGCGAGGAGACGAAAAGAAAAATTGGAGAAGGAGCAAGTGCTTGCAATGGTGAAACCCTCGTGAGATTTTCAGGAGAAGAGAGAGAATAAAGAAGCTGGAAGTAAACAGGTTTCAATTCCCCGTGGACTTGGAGTGCTCACAGCAGCTCGAAATGCGACAGTGTCCAAATTCTAAATACAAGATATATATTAACCGACAACGGAGAAGACAACTGCAGAGTGCATTCGTTTTGTATTCGATGCTACAAGGAAGAAGAAGCTTCGTTTTACTGTAGCTGACGCTGTGTCTGCTCTCGATTGAGACGAGGCGGCTGGAGAAAGAAATGGAGCTGGAGTTAAACCCACTCTGTGTGTGTGTTTACGTACTCTCGGTATTTTAAAATGTTTCCACAGTATTTTTACTTTCGCCATTTATAAGTATGGAGAAAGTTTTTAAAAAGGGGATTGAAGTTAAAAAACGGAGACAAACTATTCAGTTGCATCGAAGGCGTCTATATATGTTACAGACCCAAAAGAGGAGACAAGGCGGAAGAAATCTATCCGACCAAAACTTGCATCACATCACATTGCAGCGTATTCTTCTTCCTTTCTTTACCATTTTGTATCGCCTCTCGCCTCGCATCGAATTGCACTGACGATGAGTGGAGCGCAACATGAAAAACAACTTTGAAACTTTTCACTTTGCTAATCCGTTCCATCCAATTTTATTAGTTGGGAGGATATATACTGGATACATCAGATCTAGATTCCGATGCAATACAATCTAACTCCTTCTTTTATACTCTAAACTGTGTGCCTCCGCTATACATTATTGGCTGTGCTCCCTCGAGTATTGAAATCATCCCATTCACCCATTAACTATTTGTCACCTTCTCTTCTATTCTCTAAGCGCT